>JAWDGP010003624.1:150000-162500 GCA_033675545.1 Elysia crispata
TATATGTGTGAGGTTTCTAGTTTTTCTCTCTGTCAGCTTCAATTAAAATCAAAATATCACCAGCCTGCACACAAATAAAACAAACAATTTGAAAATGCGTTTCTAACCTTCTCCAATCGAATTACGCATTTCAGTTAATAAAATAACGTATTTTTCTTTTAAAACTTCGCTCCAACATATCTGTTTAAAAGGACATGAACAAACGTCGGAATTCAAATCTGTACAACTTAACCACGCGCAAACATTTCACATTATTCCCAAATTGCAAGTTTTTCAACGCGGCTGGCAGCTCTGTTTAGCATGTGTGGTCCAGTCAGAACCCGGCTGGCAGCTCTGTTTAGCATGTGTGGTCCAGTCAGAACCCGGCTGGCAGCTCTGTTTAGCATGTGTGGTCCAGTCAGAACCCGGCTGGCAGCTCTGTTTAGCATGTGTGGTCCAGTCAGAACCCGGCTGGCAGCTCTGTTTAGCATGTGTGGTCCAGTCAGAACCACGGACAGGTCGGGTTTGCCCTGCCCTCTGGCTCGACTCGGAAAGGTTAGACCATCAGGATAATCGCGCTAATTGGTTTACCATGGAGATCATGCAGTTCTCTAATTACCAACCGCTTTTCATATTCGGTACTGTACCGCTACTTAAAACCTGCGCGATACCATGGAGATCATGCAGTTCTCTAACTACCAACCGCTTTTCATATTCGGTACTGTACCGCTACTTAAAACCTGCGCGATACCATGGAGATCATGCAGTTCTCTAACTATCAACCACTTTTCATATTCGATACTGTACCGCTACTTAAAACCTGCGCGATACCATGGAAGATCATGCAGTTCTCTAACTACCAACCACTTTTCATATTCGATACTGTACCGCTACTTAAAACCTGCGCGATACCATGGAGATCATGCAGTTCTCTAACTACCAACCACTTTTCATATTCGATACTGTACCGCTACTTAAAACCTGCGCGATACTAAATGTTCGATTTTGGCTCCTGTTCGAAAATAAACTATTATGTATCGATAATACATCGAAAAAAACAAACAAACCAGCAATAGCAACAAAACAGTCACGTGTCTGTACCGGTTTGATTCCCAATGTATATTTAGCTTCTTCGTCCAAAAGTATATTAAGTAACAAAACAAAAGCAAATGAGAAACATTTTTTAAAAATCAAATAAAAATTTTTCTTATACTTATTTTCCCAATGCAGGTCCTAGATCTATAAGAGATTTGTTATCATATGGTTCGATATGTCATGTGCCATTAGCAAACCTGACTGAAATAAACTGCTGAATCAAATAAACGAATTTCAACGAAGTAGCGGTAGAATACAGACAATGTTAGGCCATTTCAACGAGAGTTCTCACTAAAACTTCCTTCTGATTACAATGGCATGGCGAGATAGGCGAGCTTATTCGGTTCAGTATTCGATACAGATTCAAATAATAAAAAAGGTTACAAAAAATGGGTAAGGAAAGTGCCCGGGTCCTCGCCTTAGTCGGTGGATTGTGTCCAGATTACGGGCTAAATTACCTGCCCCTGGCTCCAGAGCAAACTGGCCAGTTGGTCCCGGGCGCCGCTGCTCACCATAGGTCAGAGAGATCAAGCTAAAGGGGAGGTAAGCCACAGATAATGGGTTACCGAGATACAGTTGTCTGCCTTGTAAAGCATTAGTAAAGACGTTGTGGATAGAAACTCATAGTATTAGCAATTTATTTCCCCTTTTTTGTCGAGTGGATTTTTTTCATTCTTTGAAACAGCGTAAAGTTGAGTTAGTTTTTGTAAAAAAAATTATATTTTCTTGTCACGAAGTGCTGGAAAATACATCGAAATTTAGAGTGCGAGACAAAAGAAATTAAAATTTTAGATTAAGCCGAACGATGTGGAAGATCAGCCAGTAGTTTCTTAATTAATAAGGTCTCCTAAGTAACTTGCGCCTGTACTAGGCTGCGAAAAACGTGACGCACGCTAAGGAGTTGATATCAATACATATACATATATATACACACATAAATATATATATAAATATATATATATATATATATATATATAGAAGATCTTACCTTAAATTCTCTGCATACTACACTTGTGTTTCAAGCGGAGGACAAAGGTGTCGCCTGTCCTCCGCTCTCTTCGGGTATATATATATACCAAATATGTGCCAGATTCAAATAGGAGACAAAGGATCGGTTTGACCAGAAGAAAGACATCCAAGAAAACTTCGTTTGACGACAAATAAAAAAAAATACCGAAACCTAAAACAAACAAAAACAACAAGAAATAGAACTGGTATTCCCATCAAAATGAATAAAACGTCATAGATTTTTAACCAAAATTAATAACAGTATCGATGTATATAAAAAATGTTGCTTGGACAGAGATCCAAATTAATCAATGTTTCTTGAGTTTAAAATGTATCATAAAGTGATTAGTTCTAGCTTGAAGAGAATGCAATAATGAGGTCACGTGATGCCAAGAACTGAGGCTGATGCCGTCCCATTCTGTGCCAATCTATTTAAACATGACAAATAACCATAGGAGTTGCTGTTCCGTTCTTTTTTATTTCTCTCAGAACTGCGTCTCATCCACCTACTGGCATCCTAGCATCTTTGACGTAATATGAACCTCCGTGAAGCTGCGCATCTCTGGGCAACTGCTCGGGTAATTGTCTGTTTTGGCGATTATATCAGAGCTTACGGGGAGTTTTCAACCTGATTGCGTCTGAAAGCGCAGACCACAGGGTGTGTTAGTCTCTGTGGTCCAGAAATCTCAAATTGGGGAAAGAGATAAAAGTTCAAGGAAGTGAGAGAGAGAGAGATAGATAGATAGATAGATAGATAGATAGAGAGAGAGAGAGAGAGAGAGAGAGAGAGAGAGAGAGAGAGAGAGAGAGAGAGAGAGAGAGAGAGAGAGAGAGAGAGAGAGATAAGAAAACAGGGGATTGCCACTAACACTTTCGGAAACTCTATAATTTTGTCTGGATAGAGAACCTTGCCCCGAAACTATTACATTAAAAAAAGGAGACTGTGTTCTTGCCTCCTCCAACTCCCTTGATGGCGAATGTATCTATAAAAAAAGGGGATTTTACCACGGTTGATGAATAAGAAAAGGGGAGTTATGTAAAACTAATATTGCATTATTATCCTAAACATCATTTCCACCATAACTTTCACTACAACACCATCTTCAACAACAACTGCAATGTTTTTTTTTTGTTGCTTTTTTATTTGAAGTTCTAGGCTATTTTATGTAATAGAGCTATTCTGTTACTTAAGTTTTTACTCTCCTCCAAATAAAGTTCTGACTATGTGGGCATTGAATAAAGTCTCTACTAATTGAACTCTATATCAGTAAACAATGCACACTTGCGCTGCAATACGATGCAAACTTCGTCGCATTTCACCATCCACGAGGAGATGAACTGCGCATGCCATTTCCACATAATTAAGTATGATGGCAAGTTGGTTGTGGAGCAAATAATTGGAAACTGAGAGATGGCGGCCATAATTACAGCAGCTAGTAAATAAGCTAAATATAGAAAGTAGGTCACAAAATTACATTGTATTTGTCTTTGTTTTAAAGGTTAATGTCCGCCTTCAAGGATTAGTCAAAACTCCTATGTGAGAAGCACTTGATTGGTCTGTGTTTGTCTGGCTTTCCAATATCGGTAAATACAATTCTTTATTCGAATACTTTTTTTTAGGGTTTGAATCTGTTTATATGAAGAAAATACTATACTTGATTGCGTTCTCGAGTTCAAGATAAAAAAATTCTCATCATAGAAGGATCGAATATGAAATTTTCAGAGAAACGAAACGGTTGTAGCCTGTAAAATTGAAGAGAACATTAGGAAGTTTCATTAATTATAGAGACAAATGGAGATATTAGGGGAGAAGGGAGAGGGAGAGAGAGAGAGAGAGAGAGAGAGAGAGAGAGAGAGAGAGAGAGAGAGAGAGAGAGAGAGAGAGAGAGAGAGAGAGAGAGAGAGACAGAGAGAGACAGACAGACAGATAGACAAACAAAGACAGAGGATAGGAGAGCGTGTGTGTGTGTGTGAGAGAGAGAAAGAGAGTGAAAGAGAGAGAAAAAGAGGGAGGGAGAGAGCATGTATTTGTTGGTGTCTTTGTGTGTATGTGTGTGTAAAAGAGAGAGAGAGAGAGAGAGAGAGAGAGAGAGAGAGAGAGAGAGAGAGAGAGAGAGAGAGAGAGAGAGAGAGAGAAAGGGAGTCCTACTCTGTAACTGATTCCGTAAAAGAGAACCAGCGTCATAAATAGTTTCAACTTGGAACCACGCACTTAATAGAGCAACAACAACAAGAACAACAGCAACAACATCAACAAAAACAATGCTCATAAAAATCTCTACTTTTTCTTTCCTAATTATATCACTTGTATATAATTGGCCATTGCATTCAGCATTGCTTAGAGAAAAAAAAAAAAGTTAAGTACCGAATTACAAAAATGTAAGGACTGAAGAAGTAAGCGGTTCCGTTCATTTACTTCACACTAAATTACTGCGCAGTAAGCAGATTTATTCCTCCCAGTATTATTATTATTTTTTTTTAACCTCGGCCTTTTTGAACTCCACCATTGATTCTGGCAAGTGTAAGAAGGTAGGCCGTCACAATAATTTATGTTTTCCCCTGATTTGAAAACTGATATTCCTTAACACGAGTAGACTCAGCGCTGCCGGCTAGAACGTCTTACCATTTTCTTTCTTTCCTGGCAGAGTAACTAAGTGCGCCGGCAACGATCATACCTTTTCCTTTCTAGCTTCTAATTTTATCGTCTGCGAAATTTTTCGATGGGGACTGGAACAACTAACAACTGCCGATTTTAAACACAGAGGGTGGAGTGCAGAGAGAGAGAGAGAGAGAGAGAGAGAGAGAGAGAGAGAGAGAGAGAGAGAGAGAGAGAGAGAGAGAGAGAGAGAGAGAGAGAGAGAGAGAGAGAGAGAGAGAGAGAGAGAGAGAGAGAGAGAGAGAGAGAGAGAGAGAGAGAGAGAGAGAGAGAGATACAAGAACGAGATAAGTGCTTGGCCCCAAACACTTCGGTCTTTCTTCTTCCACTGTTTTTTTTTTTTAATCCACTGCAAACGGATAGCAGCATCGTCTACTCAATGAAAGACGATTGGTTCGAGAACATTTCTTTTCTAGTAAAAACAGTCTGCCAATATACTACAATCTTAGTCTTTTAAAACATTCCTCAACATTAAGTTTTTAGGTAAAATAATAATAGGGTTAGTTTCGAATGACCGTAATGCAGAGCACCATTAAGCACATTTTGCATGAATTCATAGCGTTCTGATAAGCATTTCGAAGGATCTTTAAATAGAGTCGGAAAGTTCCACAATTCTAATCAGTAGAAGGTGTGCATATTGGAAGCTGAATAGTATTTGAGTATTCGAATTTAGAACTTGGTTCATTTTGACTCCACATTTTTAATAAAATTTATGTGTAATTTCGTTGCTAAGCCTTTTTTTTCTCCAAACTCTTAGGCGTCCTATATTTAGACTATTTGTCTGAGATTCCCGTCTCTGCACAGAGAGACGCGTGCCGAATCTATGCTATTTTGGATTTTAGGTAAACAATACTTTGGCTATTGAAAATATGAACTAAAACAGCCAACAATTTCTTAGGTTTATCAATTGTAAAACAAGATTTTACACTGCCAAAAAAACTGCCACAAAAACACCAGACTACGACGGTTTTAGATTTTTTTCTTTTTAAACTAATAAGTGCTGCCAAGAAAAACACAAATTAGATGTTTTACTGTTTAAGAGACAATCTAAGGAAAACAAAGGCGTAAGGTGGGTTGTCTTTTTACAAGTAATTCGTGAAGCAAGTTCTCAAGTTTCATCTCTGAACTTAGTGTCTGTGGTGTCGAGAAAAACGAGCTTGAGGTTCATGTTCCATAGAGAGTCGTGAACGGAGAATTTGTTTTTCTCCTCACGCTTAGGCGAGGCTGACTTTATTTCAAGTCGCGTAGAAATTATTATGCAATGGTAAACGGTCGTGTTTATAGTTTAGAAAGGCGAGAAGGTTGAAAGTCAGTTGCCTTCTGGAATAAAATCTTCCAGGCGTTGTAAAGCAGACACAAGTGCTGGTTGTACGAGCATGTCTCTGAATATTTTCTATATTTAAAAAAAGGGCGGAGAAATTTTTTTCGATTTGTACTTCTTTACAAGGAGCAACTAGCACTCGGACTGTCCCATCATGTAGTTTTAGTATTAGAGTTTATAAAGTCCCATCATCTAGTTTTAGTATTAGAGTTTATGAAGTCCCATCATCTAGTTTTAGTATTATAGTTTATGAAGTCCCATCATCTAGTTTTAGTATTATAGTTTATGAAGTCCCATCATCTAGTTTTAGTATTATAGTTTATAAAGTCCCATCATCTAGTTTTAGTATTATAGTTTATAAAGTCCCATCATCTAGTTTTAGTATTATAGTTTATAAAGTCCCATCATCTAGTTTTAGTATTATAGTTTATGAAGTCCCATCATCTAGTTTTAGTATTATAGTCTATGAAGTCCCATCATCTAGTTTTAGTATTATAGTTTATGAAGTCCCATCATCTAGTTTTAGTATTATAGTTTATGAAGTCCCATCATCTAGTTTTAGTATTAGAGTTTATAAAGTCCCATCATCTAGTTTTAGTATTATAGTTTATAAAGTCCCATCATCTAGTTTTAGTATTATAGTTTATGAAGTCCCATCATCTAGTTTTAGTATTATAGTCTATAAAGTCCCATCATCTAGTTTTAGTATTAGAGTTTATAAAGTCCCATCATCTAGTTTTAGTATTATAGTCTATAAAGTCCCATCATCTAGTTTTAGTATTATAGTCTATAAAGTCCCATCATCTAGTTTTAGTATTATAGTTTATAAAGTCCCATCATCTAGTTTTAGTATTATAGTCTATAAAGTCCCATCATCTAGTTTTAGTATTATAGTCTATAAAGTCCCATCATCTAGTTTTAGTATTATAGTTTATGAAGTCCCATCATCTAGTTTTAGTATTATAGTTTATGAAGTCCCATCATCTAGTTTTAGTATTATAGTCTATAAAGTCCCATCATCTAGTTTTAGTATTATAGTCTATAAAGTCCCATCATCTAGTTTTAGTATTATAGTCTATAAAGTCCCATCATCTAGTTTTAGTATTATAGTTTATGAAGTCCCATCATCTAGTTTTAGTATTATAGTCTATAAAGTCCCATCATCTAGTTTTAGTATTATAGTCTATAAAGTCCCATCATCTAGTTTTAGTATTATAGTCTATAAAGTCCCATCATCTAGTTTTAGTATTATAGTTTATGAAGTCCCATCATCTAGTTTTAGTATTATGGTCTATAAAGTCCCATCATCTAGTTTTAGTATTATAGTTTATAAAGTCCCATCATCTAGTTTTAGTATTATAGTCTATAAAGTCCCATCATCTAGTTTTAGTATTATAGTTTATGAAGTCCATTCATCTAGTTTTAGTATTATAGTTTATAAAGTCCCATGATCTAGTTTTAGTATTATAGTCTATAAAGTCCCATGATCTAGTTTTAGTATTATAGTTTATGAAGTCCCATCATCTAGTTTTAGTATTATAGTTTATGAAGTCCATTCATCTAGTTTTAGTATTATAGTTTATGAAGTCCATTCATCTAGTTTTAGTATTATAGTTTATAAAGTCCCATCATCTAGTTTTAGTATTATAGTTTATAAAGTCCCATCATCTAGTTTTAGTATTATAGTTTATGAAGTCCCGTCATCTAGTTTTAGTATTATAGTCTATAAAGTCCCATCATCTAGTTTTAGTATTATAGTCTATGAAGTCCCATCATCTAGTTTTAGTATTATAGTCTATAAAGTCCCATCATCTAGTTTTAGTATTATAGTCTATAAAGTCCCATCATCTAGTTTTAGTATTATAGTCTATAAAGTCCCATCATCTAGTTTTAGTATTATAGTCTATGAAGTCCCATCATCTAGTTTTAGTATTATAGTCTATAAAGTCCCATCATCTAGTTTTAGTATTATAGTCTATAAAGTCCCATCATCTAGTTTTAGTATTATAGTCTATAAAGTCCCATCATCTAGTTTTAGTATTATAGTTTATAAAGTCCCATCATCTAGTTTTAGTATTATAGTCTATAAAGTCCCATCATCTAGTTTTAGTATTATAGTCTATAAAGTCCCATCATCTAGTTTTAGTATTATGGTCTATAAAGTCCCATCATCTAGTTTTAGTATTATGGTCTATAAAGTCCCATCATCTAGTTTTAGTATTATGGTCTATAAAGTCCCATCATCTAGTTTTAGTATTATGGTCTATAAAGTCCCATCATCTAGTTTTAGTATTATAGTTTATAAAGTCCCATCATCTAGTTTTAGTATTATAGTTTATAAAGTCCCATCATCTAGTTTTAGTATTATAGTCTATAAAGTCCCATCATCTAGTTTTAGTATTATGGTCTATAAAGTCCCATCATCTAGTTTTAGTATTATAGTTTATAAAGTCCCATCATCTAGTTTTAGTATTATAGTTTATGAAGTCCCGACATCTAGTTTTAGTATTATAGTTTATGAAGTCCCATCATCTAGTTTTAGTATTATAGTTTATGAAGTCCCGACATCTAGTTTTAATATTATAGTTTATGAAGTCCCGACATCTAGTTTTAGTATTATGGTCTATAAAGTCCCATCATCTAGTTTTAGTATTATAGTTTATAAAGTCCCATCATCTAGTTTTAGTATTATAGTTTATGAAGTCCCGACATCTAGTTTTAGTATTATAGTTTATGAAGTCCCATCATCTAGTTTTAGTATTATAGTTTATGAAGTCCCGACATCTAGTTTTAATATTATAGTTTATGAAGTCCCGACATCTAGTTTTAGTATTATAGTTTATGAAGTCCCGACATCTAGTTTTAGTATTATAGTTTATGAAGTCCCGACATCTAGTTTTAGTATTATAGTTTATGAAGTCCCATCATCTAGTTTTAGTATTATAGTTTATGAAGTCCCGACATCTAGTTTTAGTATTATAGTTTATGAAGTCCCGACATCTAGTTTTAGTATTATAGTTTATGAAGTCCCGACATCTAGTTTTAGTATTATAGTTTATGAAGTCCCATCATCTAGTTTTAGTATTATAGTCTATGAAGTCCCATCATCTAGTTTTAGTATTATAGTTTATGAAGTCCCGACATCTAGTTTTAGTATTATAGTTTATGAAGTCCCATCATCTAGTTTTAGTATTATAGTTTATGAAGTCCCGACATCTAGTTTTAGTATTATAGTTTATGAAGTCCCGACATCTAGTTTTAGTATTATAGTTTATGAAGTCCCATCATCTAGTTTTAGTATTATAGTTTATGAAGTCCCGACATCTAGTTTTAGTATTATAGTTTATGAAGTCCCGACATCTAGTTTTAGTATTATAGTTTATGAAGTCCCGACATCTAGTTTTAGTATTATAGTTTATGAAGTCCCGACATCTAGTTTTAGTATTATAGTTTATGAAGTCCCATCATCTAGTTTTAGTATTATAGTTTATGAAGTCCCGACATCTAGTTTTAGTATTATAGTTTATGAAGTCCCGACATCTAGTTTTAGTATTATAGTTTATGAAGTCCCGACATCTAGTTTTAGTATTATAGTTTATGAAGTCCCATCATCTAGTTTTAGTATTATAGTCTATGAAGTCCCATCATCTAGTTTTAGTATTATAGTTTATGAAGTCCCGACATCTAGTTTTAGTATTATAGTTTATGAAGTCCCACCATCTAGTTTTAGTATTATAGTTTATGAAGTCCCACCATCTAGTTTTAGTATTATAGTTTATAAAGTCCCACCATCTAGTTTTAGTATTATAGTTTATGAAGTCCCACCATCTAGTTTTAGTATTATAGTTTATGAAGTCCCATCATCTAGTTTTAGTATTATAGTTTATGAAGTCCCATCATCTAGTTTTAGTATTATAGTTTATGAAGTCCCATCATCTAGTTTTAGTATTATAGTCTATAAAGTCCCATCATCTAGTTTTAGTATTATAGTTTATGAAGTCCCACCATCTAGTTTTAGTATTATAGTCTATAAAGTCCCATCATCTAGTTTTAGTATTATAGTTTATGAAGTCCCACCATCTAGTTTTAGTATTATAGTCTATAAAGTCCCATCATCTAGTTTTAGTATGATAGTCTATGAAGTCCCATCATCTAGTTGATGACAGAAGTCAGGACTTTTCTTTGTCACCATCATTCAGAATGTTTACATTATGTTGATATCCAATTGTTTGGTTTTAAATATGAACTGATTCCAACCGTGACCAGAATATTACAAAACAATTTAGATAAGTGCACAGATATTGAAGAATGAAAATAAATATCAACTTTAATGCTACAAAAAATAAAAAGCGTTCTTGCAAAATCAGTCATCAAACATAATATTATGATAATGAACGTTTTTATCAAAACTCGGAAAAGGGGAGGGAAAGTATAAAAACTTCAAACCAAACAAACGAACGGTGGTTGAAAATAAGTAGGAGAGAGGTCATGAAAGGAGAGAGGTCAAGAAAGGAGAGAGGTCAAGAAAGGAGAGAGGTCATGAAAGGAGAGAGGTCAAGAAAGGAGAGAGGTCAAGAAAGGAGAGAGGTCAAGAAAGGAGAGAGGTCAAGAAAGGAGAGAGGTCAAGAAAGGAGACAGGTCAAGAAAGGAGAGAGGTCAAGAAAGGACTGGTGGTCAGACATTTAGCAATTAGAGACCTAGTCTTCTCTGCCAGTTATTATGTTCAATTATAGTTGAATCACCAATGTGTTCGCAGTTAAAGCCTTTTTGATTTTAATAAAAGTGGTCATTATTATAAACTTTCAGTTTTTGAATGATCCTAGCATTAAACGAAAACTTTCGGTTGATGAAAAAGAAGCATTATTTGTGGACAACATTGTTACTGATTTTCAGTTGCCCCATTATTTGTGGACAACATTGTTACTGATTGTCAGTTGCCCCGTTATTTGTGGACAACATTGTTACTGATTGTCAGTTGCCCCATTATTTGTGGACAACATTGTTACTGATTGTCAGTTGCCCCATTATTTGTGGACAACATTGTTACTGATTGTCAGTTGCCCCATTATTTGTGGACAACATTGTTACTGATTGTCAGTTGCCCCAGAAAAGTTAACTATTGATAAATGCGAATAAGTGGTTATTGGTCAAGAAATATGAATGTCTTTATATTCAAAAGTCCTCTCTGCAAAGAGGGCCTTTAGAAAAACGTTACACCGACAGTTGATTGGGCTCAGATTGACACAGAACAACAGAAAACCTGCGTTCAATGATTTCTGTAGAGCTTTAGAAACCTGCCTTTCAAATTCCCAGACCACAATGTTTTAAAAAACTCAATTTTTTTTCTATACAAATTTCAGATCACAGCACTGTTTTGGGCCTTGACTGATGACTAGAATCATGATACTAGAGCACCAGCCTCTCAGCTATGTCTGTCGCAACCCTCTAGAGTGGTTCAGAAACGACCTTACAACAGTCTTCCGAGGGAAAAGGCTGTAGCAAATAAACAAAAATTAATTTTCTTCACTTGTGAACAGGCAGATAATTTGTTTTTGAGATAATGGGACTTCCAAATCACCAGTTATAAATGCGATGGGAAATCCTATTATTTCAACGTAACTGCAGGGAAATAATAATTTTTAAAAGAATATTAACATAGGTAAACAATAGAAACTTGTTTAAAATCCCTAGCATCTTCTTGTAAGGAGGAACATAACAGTATTTTGAGTAGGTTTTTAGACCTTTAGCCATACCCCATAAAAAACGGTTTTGGAAAACAAAACAACACAAAACAAAATGATCTAGAGTTGTGGTAAATCTAGTCGTTTATCTCTTTGCCAAATTTTGACAGTACAGAAAAAAAAAGTCTTCTAAAAGAGGCTGTGATTTGTGGACAACCTTTAGCAATGTGCTTCGAGCAGGGTCGGTAATTTGGGAAAGTACTTTTTTAAAAATAATTTTCATAGAATTTAGACGTGACATAATTAACAATAACCACAAGCCCTGCTGATCTTAGATCAAGCCGTTATGAGAATACGATTGTTGCTCTTTTATTCCGATAACTAACTCACTCAAGGACATCAAAGTGGAGACAAAAGGAAAAAAAAATAAGTCAAAATTAACATAACAACAATTTTCATTCTCGCTGTATTGATCCTCTTCCTTGTAACTTTTACCCATATAGTGGATAAATAGAATATAAATTTCTTTGAGAATCGCAGAGTGTGGAGAGGTCCTGCCCTCAGCACGGCAGGGTTAAACAGGTGAGACCACACGTGAACTCCGGGCCGGGTGGTTTGGGACGCTAGTAAAAAATGCGTAGAAAGTTTACGATACATCGTTGCCAATGCCAAAAGCATCATCGTTCGGTCGATCGTAGTGAAAGCTATTTAAAAACGGTCCTAGCTCTGTAGTACGATCGCTTAGCTGCTGAGAGTAATC
>JAWDGP010003624.1:167500-217500 GCA_033675545.1 Elysia crispata
AAAAAGAGCCTCTCCAACCCATTTGTCAATTTTCAAAAAAAATTATGCAATTTAGTATGGTTGCAAATTTGCAACTGTAGGCACTAAAGCTTATGGACCTGAAAATGGGATGGGATGGTTGTAAATTTGCAACTATGGGCACTAAGACTTGCGAGCTACAAAATGTGGTGATTGTAAATTTGCAATTATAGGAACAAAGAATTACAATCTGAAGGACTGGTAAGTTGAATTTCTTTAGAACCAGATATGAATGTACATGTATAATATAATAATTAATACCTGGTACTGAGTACACAACTCTCTCTCTCTCTCTCTCTCTCTCTCTCTCTCTCTCTCTCTCTCTCTCTCTCTCTCTCTCTCTCTCTCTCTCTAAATATAGCATGGGAATAAGACCCCAAATTGTAATTTTTTTCAAAATCTATACAAGTGTTTTTTTCCGACTTTATTAAAGAAAAGATAAAAAATATTTCCTCTTTTATCAACCAAATCAGATAGAAGTAAAAAAACCAGTAATTAAACAGTGACACGTTTTGTCCTTCCTTTTTTGAGTAATGAAACAACGGATTTTTAACGAAGCACAATAATGAATAACAAGTCTTTTTAAAATTAATACTTTTCTTCCTCTCTGTGGATCTAATACAATCAAACAATTGAAACTGACAAGAAAAAGGAAAAAAAAAGAACTACTTACAAAGTATCTCATTGAGGCACTTGGATGTGTTTCTCATGTAGAAACAAAGAACAGTAAGGTCTGCGGCTAGACAAAAGAGCAATATTTGGTGTTGCTCTGGGATCATTAGCGGTAGATATGATCGAACGAAACTCGCCGACTAAACACTGTTCTACTCCGATCTGTCATCGTGTGGGCGATTCCCCAATCTGACTAATACTCACTGAGTCCAATTATTAAGTATTCGCTAGGACAGGAAGTGCAGATACAACCTCGTTTTATATTCAAAATCTAAGCCCTCTTTATTTCACGGCATATAATTGTAAGCTTCTTTTTTCATTATTTATTGTGTACAAGGCGAGACATATTTGCCCTGTCGGGTTTGTCTTTATGCGTGCCCTGGTATTCGCTAATGATATATCGATACTGATTTATTCAGTATATCGACTGGGACTTCAACATAATACTCGCCAGACTATATCAAAGACCATAGTGCGAGAGAAACAGTGCACAGTGATAACTCTGAGTGCTGTAGTCATAGATAGGATTTGAGGACTGTGTGGGGAAAAGGGGACTGGGGAGGGAGGGGGGGGGGGGAGTTCATTAGCATAGGTTATCGCGATCACCGCAGTGGCCACGGTGGCAAAACACTAGCCCTGAAATAGTTCACGTCCCGTCTTGGCTGCTATCCACGCAGGTTTGAAACCGATATCTCGGTGTAACCTGACGGAGGGCGTTTGTGTATCTAATGGAACTGTCGTGAGATTGCTATGGACTTAACGAGATGGAGAGAAAATAGATCATCGATCAATTTTAACATATTAAACTTATGGAGTTGTTTGTTTTACCAGGTTGAGACTGAAAGCAAAAGTTAGGTTTTCGTCATTGCCTTAGGTAGTTTATCTCCGTCCATCTCTCTGTCTCTCTCTCTATCTCTGTGTCTCTGTTTCTGTTTGCCTCTCATTTTCTTTCTCGCGCTGAGTCCATCTCTTTTTTCTGTCTGCCTTTTTCTTTATTTCCGTCTATCTGTCTCCCTTTCTTCCTCTTTCTCTCTATCTGCATCGGCTTTGCTCTCTCTCTCTCTCTCTCTCTCTCTCTCTCTCTCTCTCTCTCTCTCTCTCTTGTCTGCCTGTGTCTCTCAATTTCCTTTGTCTCTGCTCCTTTCCGTGTTTCTGTCTGCCTGTCGTTTTAGTCTGTACGACATTCTTTCTGAGAGATACAGATAAAAGCAAAGTTTCCCTGCCATACTCGGTCTCCGCTCTCATGCCGCGATCATCGCACTATGATATTAAAAAACAGAGCAGCAGTGAGCACATAAACATGCATATAAAAGGTTTGTTACCCGCAAAAGGGAAACAAAGCAAACCTTCAGCCATGAAGTGTGGTTGAATCTGAAAGACAGGAAACCGAACCTCACGGAAAAAGCAGGTCTTAAAATAGCCCTACTTAAAAAGAAATCCTGGGACCATCTCCTTAAAGAGTAAAGTGCTGTGTTCTCTTAAAGATATATACATGATGATAGTTAGAAAAGTGAGAGAGAGAGAGAGAGAGAGAGAGAGAGAGAGAGAGAGAGAGAGAGAGAGAGAGAGAGAGAGAGAGAGAGAGAGAGAGGTAGAGAGAGAGAAAGAGAGGTAGATTTATAGTTATATAGATAGATGAAAAGATTCATAGAAAGAGAAATATAGTTATACGAAGCAAAAAAGAAAGACAGAAAGAACAGCTGGATAGAAAGCCTGACAGAAAAGCAAGTTCTCGTCGGTAGTGTTTTTTTTTTTTTACATTTCTGACACAGTCGTTGCCAATTCAGTCAAA
Source organism: Elysia crispata (assembly GCA_033675545.1). Classification (NCBI taxonomy): domain Eukaryota; kingdom Metazoa; phylum Mollusca; class Gastropoda; family Plakobranchidae; genus Elysia; species Elysia crispata. Next base: position 169,983 of record JAWDGP010003624.1, read on the forward strand.
TTTAATTTATCTTTTTTTTTCATGTAACGTAACAACCCCTTTCTAGTACCTCCTCCCCTCTTTTCCACACACACAAACATCCCTTCCCCCCCCCTCCTCTCCAAGACCCAAAGACACACACAAAAAATAAAGACACGGTTATAGAAAATGAAATTTTATATGATCTTGAACTTCGTATCGCTTGCTATAAGTCAGTGACCTTTTAAAGGCAGCAAGCTACAGTCACGCACTGAGTGCGCACATAGAGAAACAGCCACACTGGAGGCAGCAAGCTACAGTCACGCACTGAGTGCTCACATAGAGAAACAGCCACACTGGAGGCAGCAAGCTACAGTCACGCACTGAGTGCTCACATAGAAAAACAGCCACACTGGAGGCAGCAAGCTACAGTCACGCACTGAGTGCTCACATAGAAAAACAGCCAAACTGGAGGCAGCAAGCTACAGTCACGCACTGAGTGCTCACATAGAGAAACAGCCACACTGTAGGCAGCAAGCTACAGTCACGCACTGAGTGCTCACATAGAGAAACAGCCACACTGGAGGCAGCAAGCTACAGTCACGCACTGAGTGCTCACATAGAGAAACAGCCACACTGGAGGCAGCAAGCTACAGTCACGCACTGAGTGCTCACATAGAGAAACAGCCACACTGGAGGCAGCAAGCTACAGTCACGCACTGAGTGCTCACATAGAGAAACAGCCACACTAGCGATTGGCTCTGTGCAGATATCGTCATCGTTATGCATGTCATGCTTAGTTGGCTTGTAGTAAGCGTCCACGCATAATTGTTGCTTTGCTTCATTAACTGAAAAGGTCAGGGTTAATAAGAATTGTTAGCTAATTATTATCCCCGACCCCCCTCCCACGTCGTGTAACTCCACATTAAGAGTGGAAGGGACTCTAGATTAAGCTTATTTGAAACTTCTATACGCTTAATGAGAATAAAACTGTTTCGCTAGCAATGACTGAAAATGTACATATTGGCAACTGTTTCCTTTCTGTAGTAGACTGTGCATCACATTTTAATGCTATTTTCTTCTTCTTCTTCTTCTTCTTCTTCTTCTTCTTCTTCTTCTTCTTCTTCTTCTTCTTCTTCTTCTTCTTCTTCTTCGCTTTCATTTTACTCTTTTTCTCAGCTCATTCTTCTTCGTTTTTTTCTCCCTCAAAGAAGGACAAAATCTTCCCACTATTGTTAACAAAGCCCGAGGCTCTCCTGCCAGGTAACCCCCAGGATCATCACTTTTATCTGGCGCTAGGCTGATCTGCTCTCTGTGGGTGGTCGTGTTGGGACCCCAATCCTCTCAACAGGTCTATCTACACCGCGCTGGACGCCTCTTCTTATTTACTTTCTTAAATTTGATAAATGCCTAATTATTAGTGGTGGGACGAGCTATAAATTTTTATTATAGGAAATAATAAAAAAATAAGAGTGGAAAAAAATCAACTCGTTTTTTCGGCAAAAGTTTACACTACACTATCTCGCGAAATGATAAAACGCATGTTGGGTTTTACAGGTTTTGATAAATCATAAAAAACCAAATGCGCGAATCTTTCCCGTGATAAATTCTCACCCATTTCTTGACAAATGCAACAGATAAAATAATTATTCGTGTTTCATCTCTTAGATAAAGGAACTTAGCAAGATCCATAAAAATTCAAAAGCTAACACCTCTGAGTAAATATTTGCGATATAACCGTGAATGCTTGAGGATTCGATAAAAGCCACGGCTGCAACAGTAACAAATGTTTTTACGCGACAGCTTCTACAGATCCCAAGATTAATCACAATTTGACTTTAGCAATATCTGACCTCAAACATACTAACAATACCTTTGCAAAAAAAAAATAAAAATAAATAAATAAAAAAATGCCGATGCCTTTTCCCCTCGACCGTAGAACAAAACACCTATCTTAATCCTTTTTGTCTGTGCTGCACGCCTTATTTTAAAGTAGGTAGGGAACCTTTTTGTTTCACTAACTTCAGTAAACATGAAAACTCTCTTTCAGTATTGAATCACTTTCTAATTCAGTATTTGGTTCTTCTCAATTACTTTGCACAAGTTTTCTCATAACTTTCAAGAACCAAAACAACAAGAACAACAGCAACAACAACAGCAGTAACAGCACAGTAATAACAACAATAACAATGCATTCAGTTTACTGTGCAGACTATAAAAGTTGTGTCTCTTCTAGCAAGTACGTAAAAAAAAAAGCGATGGGATTCTGTAAGAAAATAGTCGAGCGGGCGACACGTAAACTCTCGCCACTACTGGTTATAGCTCGTCACATCTAGCGAGAGAGCACAAAACAAGATTGTCTACACCCGCTGTAAGCAACCACTCAAACATTTTTCATGCCATGAAAGCGGACACATACGAAATTGTTCTATAAGTTCTAAAACGAAATTCTAGAGATTCTTTAATCACTGATATGGTCTTTAAGACTGGAAACACATCGAATATCACGAAGGTTTTTCACAATAGAGAGTGATCAAGGTGTTAAAAAAAGACAGCAGTCCCTCTTAAGTTTTCCTCAAAGAATGATTCACGGAACTTTGGGAATATTACCACCTTAAGTTCGATAGTTCCAGAATGAAGCTATGTAGCCACGTCGGCCTATAGGCAGAAAAGTCATTTCTCCAAAAAGGAAGTCTAGAGCGAAGAACCTAATAAGTAACTCTAGATGTAGAATTTGGAATATTTGATAAAATAATCTAGGGAGATGAAGATACGATCATTAATAGTTGTCCCACAACGAGCATCAGTTCAACTCACTCTATATTCAGTGGATCTAAGAAGCGCCATCTTGATTTGTCTGACGCTGTAAATTTCTGAATCTGATTTGAAATCTACCCTCAAATTGTGGCGCCATGATCTAAGACAACAGTGTGTTCTACTGATAGCAGAAAGCTTGTACCTAGTAAATCCATCAGCTCCTCTTATCACAAAGGGATATTTTTTTTGTTTTTCTTTCCGCCGAACCGAAGCATAAGATCTCGTTATTGTTAATGATATAAGATCATCGTGATGTAGAAGGTTGAGAGAAATTCAAGATTTTATGAGCTGGCTGATCTAAAACCGTTTCCACTTCAAGTGCAATGAATCTTTTTCTTTTTTTTTATGTGTATCAATAAAACACATTAACACAAAATTTACAACACACTTACGCTCTACGCTTTTATGCAATACCCCAAAAACACATTTTTGGGTGGAGAAAAGATTGTATTTTACCTTAAGCCTTGCCAGGCTATACGAATTGGAGCGCATGAAGAATAAACGTAAGTGCGCCGGGACTTTAAGCTATTTTACATCATTCCACAACAAAAGAAAAATGCTAGCGTTCTCCTGCGTGCAAGTGTGAAATACAGTTATACTTTTTGCTTGCAAATGATCATTGAAACTATCAAAACAGTAAATTTCATTTTTCTTAAAACTCGTGTAAAAGCTTTAGATTAACGTTGAAAATTCTGGCTATGATATACTATCGATGGTACTATAGCTATATCGATAGTTCTAAAGGTGTAAAAGGTGCTAAGTGATTGTTCTAACCAGCAGTACGTCTCTCTCTCTGTCTCTCTCCCTCTCTCTCTCTCTCTCTCTCTCTCTCTCTCTCTCTCTCTCTTTTCAAAGAACATGACGTTCATGCTCAGGAATAGAAAAGCCAAAAAAGAATATTTTCTTTTTTTTTCTTTTTTTTTTGTTTTTGTTTTTGTTTTTGTTTTAATTTTTCTTTAATTAAATCTCAGGACACCCGGGCCATCGCAGTGCATGTAATTTGAAGGCGACTCATTTCGCGGCCACTGTAACATATGTAGTGACATTTAAAAAAAAATAAAGCCATAGGTATAAATGAGTTTTAAAGACTAAACATACACAAGCAATGTGGCCAAGGTTGGTTTTTGTCTTCTCCTCATCAGAAATAAAAAAAAATTGTTAAATTAATAAAAAAATTTGCCAAATTGGGTCGATTCGATGGTAATAATTTTTCTAACGCAATATGCACTAACAAAAGTTTGTTTCCATTATTTCCTCACAAGATGGCCGGAGGTTTTAAGTTATCCTCTCCTGTCTGGATTAGGAAATGAGCCGAAACAAATCCTCAGACATGCAGAGCACGTAGAATTTTCCCTATCAAACCTACATCTAAGTTTATTTTAGGAGAGTTTTCCAGCATCATCATGACATTCCCAAGAGATATAACGCTGTACTCGTTTCACAGATAAACAATTATGTAAGGACTAAAAAGATTAGCCACTAGACTTCCCTTCTAACATAATCCTAATCCTGCGAAATGAGGGAGGTTGAGCTAAGTACAATACTCACAGCAAGAGAAAGCCATGGTGGTGTGACCAGAACAGAGAACAAGAGCAGGCTGTAGTCAGACAGGCCAGGACAGCTGCTGCTGCTGGAGGAGAAAGGTGCGCGCTGAGAGACTGGAGTGTTTCACAGGATAGAGTGTCAGAGGCCAGGCTCTAGGCTCCTGGCCCACGTCTTGGCAAACAGTCACCTCAGGTAGTCGACTTTTTCAAAATCGGGAGATTCCCTTACTTTTTTCCTTTTCTTTTTAATCCGGAGATCGGATGAGATTTGGAGAACCGTTATCCGTGTTGTCGACGGATTGAAAGTCGAGTACCTTATTTTGGTGCACACCGTTTAATGTTCTTGATCTTTTAAACAGTCGAGGTTCATCTGAATGCTTTTGATGAACCAAATCTTACGACCCGAATACTCTCTAATTGGTTCCGGTACATGTGAATATAAATATGAACCGAATGATATTCGAAATACAGTCGATTCAAAAACTGGTCTGGATTCTACGTTAAATGTTTCGCATGGACTCAGGGAGAAATACTACCTTTATGTTTCTTTTTTTTATTGAAGCCTTGGTTAAGTATTCATAATCTGCCCGGAATTTGCAACAAATCAAATTAAAACTCAAAGCAGAGCTGAAAAAATTGCATACTGTGACAGTTCTCAAAACTTGACGATTGTTCAACACTATTCATTGGTTAATAAAAAATATTCACACACTATTCGAAATCTGGCTGCGATTCGATTCTTTTGTGCAAAGATATAGATTCGACGTGATTAAGATAAGACCAAAGTGTAGTCTCATGACCGACTCTATTCCTAGACACAGAGCAGAAGTAGTAGGATTCGAACCCGGCTATGATTCGATTCTTCTCTGAGAGGATTATAGATTCGGGGCAATTAGGATTTAGGATAGGAGAATTGCATAGTCTAGTTACCGACTCTATTCCTAGACACGAGAACAAAGAGCAGTTCTGCCTTCCCAGCGCAGGTGGTATAAGAGAGAGAGAGAGAGAGAGAGAGAGAGAGAGAGAGAGAGAGAGAGAGAGAGAGAGAGAGAGAGAGAGAGAGAGAGAGAGAGAGAGAGAGAGAGAGAGAGAGAGAGAGAGAGAGAGAGAGAGAGAGAGAGAGAGAGAGAGAGAGAGAGAGAGAGAGAGAGAGAGAGAGAGTGCCCTTTAAAATGCCGTAAGTCCAAAACTCAGCAGGTTTCGGTACATCTGACCTGAGCTTTGCACTTAGCGGCGCCGCACCAGGAGCCGTGTATAGAACCAGGGATGGGAGCACTTAATTACTGTTTACCATCTCTTAAGGCTCTCTCCTGGTTAAGGATGGCAAGAGCTAAATACACTTCAAAAAGATGTAAGCGGTCATTGCTTTTGGTTTGACCATTCCCATGTTTTAGATGGTTATCAGTCTGTTAGTTTATTTATCTAGTATACTATGCGTCTAACGCATTTATCTATCTCTTTTTCTATTCGTTTGTCTGTCTATCTTTTGGTTTTTCTCTCTAACTATCTGTGTCTTGCTCTCCACTCACTCCTCTGTCTTATTTATCTATATATCAATTTACTTACCTATCTATCTTTCTGTCTGTATAATAATTTAGGTATAATGTAACAATAACCTAAAAATTAATTATGTCTGCCGATCTCAATAGTATTTGACTACATTCGCCTCTTTTTTCACTCTCTATCCATCTATCTATCTACATATCTCTCTTTCTATTATTCTTTCTGTTAATTTCTTTCTTTCTCTCTATTTTTGCGTCCTGTAGAAATCAAACTACTGCGTAATAAAGGGGTCTTGAAACTTTCTATCAGCTTCTCATTCTTTGTCCCTCCGTTTGACTTTCTCTGTCTGTGTCTCTGTCTGTGTCTGTGTCTCTGCTCTGTCTGTCTGTCTGTCTGTCTGTCTGTCTGTCTGTCTCTCTTTTTTTTTCCTCTATTGTGACGAAACTTCTCTTTCTCTCTCAAGGCTGACGCAAAAGAAAAGCTCGCTCTAGTGACTTCTCTCTGCTCTCTGATCTTCTATTAGTATATTATTATTATTTACGCTTGTTTATACTTGCCCTGTTCACTGCTGCCGCTATCTGCTCGGCCATCTAACTAGTGCGTGCCCGCCCCGTACTGTCGCCTCAAGCATATCCCTTCCGCCGGTTCATGTTGCATCTCTGTCTGTACTTTAACAAACATAACCACAACAACCAGGCATTGGCTCAGCGGTTTTTTGTGGCGTCGACCGTGCATGAAACAATTTTATCAACATGGCTCGGTCGATAGGTAATCAGTCGAACGCAACCGTCGCGAATAAAAATATCAACAGACAGATTGCTAATCTGTGTTTATATGACAAGATAGCAGAACATCGGCCAAGAAACGATACACTTATCGATATTTCGCAATGAGAGAAAATAAGAACCTTATAGAGATTCGGTGGGTTTTTTTTTCGATATTTTTTGCTCTTGAAATTGAAATCGATACATCAAAGAATGAAATTACTTTGAAGCTTTTGATGAAGTGAAAATGTGTGTCGTCATTAAAAGATAAATCTTATCTGTATAAACCGTTTAAGTATTACTATTTTAAAACTTAAAGAATTTGAAATAAAGAAATCAAAGGACGAAATAACTTTGAAGTATTTGAATGAAGAGCCAACTTGTGCAATCTTTATTGTACACATATACACTGTTCAAATTGCTATTCTTATTTTTAACCTGCATATATTAATATCGCTCATAGTGCACATGTGAATCGGCTGTGTAACCATTGTTTCCTCCTGCTCAGCCTTGTCATGAAACTCGCGGCCTGCAGCTGTAGCAGCACAAGACATTTAGTCTCTAATTATTACTCGATAAGTATTACACCTGTTAGAAGAGTCTGGCCAACTCGACAACATAAAATTCATCTGTTTAAAAAAATATGACAAGGTAATGTCTACAACCAGTTATAAAAAATAACGATATCCCTTTTAAAGAACATTCTGCGAATTTCGATTGAAATTGAACTGCAACGAAGCTCAATGAAAGAGTGTTGGTTTTATATTTCATATGACAATTCCTTTATTTATCTCAGGTGGATCGTTTGAATAACTCGATACAATGACTCCAAAATCTTGATGTGAGGCAAGCCTAGCAAGCTATCGACAGCTGAGCCACAGTGTAGAAAGCTGTGGCCTCAACTACAGCAACCCGGACATAGGCAAGCCTAGCAAGCTATCGACAGATGAGCCACAGTGTAGACAGCTGTGGCCTCAACTACAACAACCCGGACATAGGCAAGCCTAGCAAGTTATCGACAGATGAGCCACAGTGTAGAAAGCTGTGGCCTCAACTACAACAACCCGGACATAGGCAAGCCTAGCAAGTTATCGACAGATGAGCCACAGTGTAGAAAGCTGTGGCCTCAACTACAACAACCCGGACATAGGCAAGCCTAGCAAGTTATCGACAGATGAGCCACAGTGTAGCAAGCTGTGGCCTCAACTACAACAACCCGGACATAGGCAAGCCTAGCAAGTTATCGACAGATGAGCCACAGTGTAGAAAGCTGTGGCCTCAACTACAACAACCCGGACATAGGCAAGCCTAGCAAGTTATCGACAGATGAGCCACAGTGTAGCAAGCTGTGGCCTCAACTACAACAACCCGGACATAGGCAAGCCTAGCAAGTTATCGACAGATGAGCCACAGTGTAGAAAGCTGTGGCCTCAACTACAACAACCCGGACATAGGCAAGCCTAGCAAGTTATCGACAGATGAGCCACAGTGTAGCAAGCTGCGGCCTCAACTACAGCAACCCGGACATAGGCAAGCCTAGCAAGTTATCGACAGATGAGCCACAGTGTAGAAAGCTGCGACCTCAACTACAGCAACCCGGACATAGGCAAGCCTAGCAAGCTAGCGACAGCTGAGCCACAGTGTAGCAAGTTATCGACAGATGAGCCACAGTGTAGAAAGCTGTGGCCTCAACTACAGCAACCCGGACATAGGCAAGCCTAGCAAGCTAGCGACAGCTGAGCCACAGTGTAGCAAGTTATCGACAGATGAGCCACAGTGTAGAAAGCTGTGGCCTCAACTACAGCAACCCGGACATAGGCAAGCCTAGCAAGTTATGGACAGCTGAGCCACAGTGTAGAAAGCTGCGGCCTCAACTACAGCAACCCGGACATAGGCAAGGCAGGATTTGAACCAAAGGAGTAACTTACTACAGACCCAGGGCTGTGGATTTTACCAGCAGGCCAACATCACTTTTCAAACTTTTCTAAGAGCATCAAGAGATTATACTTATTTATTTTTCTTAATTTTTTTTTGTAGATGTGAAATAATTATATGTGTAGAACTATATTCTGTAGCAACAGTCTCTGCACTGTTTTGCTGCTCATCTTTGGCTCATCAAGGCTATTCACTTTTCGAAACAGATCAAGTTCTTGGTAAACAATGCGTTTCACGCTCGAATTCAAGTACGGCCTATAGTTCCTCTGATGCTAACAGGGAGAGAGAGAGAGAGAGAGAGAGAGAGAGAGAGAGAGAGAGAGAGAGAGAGAGAGAGAGAGAGAGAGAGAGAAAGAGAGAGATTAAGAGAGATACAGAGACCGAAAAAGAAAAAGAAAGAATAAGAGAGAAAGTGGGAGAGAGAAAAGAGAGAGAGAGAGAGGGAGAGAGAGACAGGGACAGTGAGAGAAGGAGAAAGCAAAAGAGAGAGAGACAAGCACAGAAAGAGAAGGGGAGAGAAAAAGAGAGAGCGCGGTTGAGAGAAAAGAGAGAGAGAGAGAGAGAGAGAGAGAGAGAGAGAGAGAGAGAGAGAGAGAGAGAGAGAGAGAGATAAATATTCTCGAATAACATGTAATATAAGTGAGAGTGCGAGGTTTCATTACAAAGGATCAGAAATTCCCATAATGCACCTAAAGGAGTCCGCCATTTAAAAGTCAATTCTTTTTTTTTAGAAACTATAAGTTATGATTTGCTGTCGAAGTTGATAGAAGATTGACCGTATACTCTAAATTCAAATACTTTCTCTTCTTTTTTTTTTCCTTTGTTCATTTTTCTTAATATAAAAAGCTCTTGTTTTGTTCGATGCTTTAACTTACTTTTTCCTGTCTAGTAAAATATTTTTCGATCTCTCTCTCTCTCTCTCTCTCTCTCTCTCTCTCTCTCTCTCTCTCTCTCTCTCTCTCTCTCTCTCTCTCTCTCCCTATTACACACACTTGGAAATCCCTCAGCGGGTGATATTTTAGCCCCAATCTGTGTATACTGTGTGGCCCTCCAACAGTTTTGTCCTACTCTGAATGTAGACACGGTCGTGTGGCAATCTACATTTAGCAAACCCGCTTTTTTTTCATTGAAAAAACATTAATAATGTAAAAGCTGCATACAAAAATTAACCTGTATATAGATGGCCTCAGTTGAAAACAATGTTCTAACTTTTAATTCGTACACATTTTCAACTTCATCTACTCTAATTCTAATTATATTCCTGTCTTAAGTCGAATTTATCTCTTCCTTTCTCTCTCTCTCGCCCATCCTCTCTCACAACCCATACTCCTCCATGATGCCCTCCCACGCTACCCTCTTTCGAGCTCTCTTTCTCTATCTCGCTACCAATTCTTTTCTATAATGTCCTCCTTTTTTCTATCCTTTCCCTTCTCTCTCTCTCTCCCCTCTTCTCTCTCTTCCTTTCTCTCTCTCCTTCTCTTCTCTCCAGGCCTTCATCATGCATCTGGACCCCAACTACAACAAGCCAAACCATCTTCAACGAAATGTCTGAATAAATAACATCAGAGGTTCTCTGACTGCACGATCAAATAACCAAGGAGTCATTCACTAAAACCTGGTTGAGTAACGATAGACAGAGGGCAAGGAGTAAAATCTGTTGTTTCTACTACTACACCTACACAGATCATTTCAGTGGATTGATTTCCACAATAAACGAGAGGAACATGAGCAAGATAAATCCAAGGAAAAAAAATGGGAGAAAATCGACAGCAAGCTCTTTCTGATACCTGTTACTTTGTTTCTTCATCGCTCTCTCTATCATATCCCTTTCTCCTCTCTGTCTGTCTGTCTGTCTCTCTTTCTCTCTCTCTCTCTCTCTCTCTCTCTCTCTCTCTCTGTGTCTCTCTCTCTCTCTCTCTCTCTCTCTCTCTCTCTCTCTCTCTCTCTCTCTCGCTCTCTCTTTCTCTTGAAAATTTCATCATTCTCTCTTTCTCCAACCATTCTTTGTCTTTCTTTCCAACAGTTTTTATTCACGAATTCACCTCTAAATATCTCTTGTTATTCTAATCTATATTATCTTATGTCCAATTTTCTGTATTTCCACTCCGCCTTATATTTCTCCATTTATACATATGTTTTGATTTTTGTCTTCTCTCTATATATACATCTGTTTATCTTTATGTCTATTATTCTTCCTATATTTCCTACACTCTAATCTCTCACTCAACCTCTCACGCTCCTTTTTTCTCTTTCTTTCAACTCACTTTATTTTTGTTTGCCTTTTACTTTTGTTCTTTTTTCTTTCTCTTATTTTCATGAATTTTTCACTTTATCCATGACGAATACCTTTTTTTTTTTAAAATCCTTTCTCTTCTTTTCTTATCTCCTGATTTCTCTCTATCTGTCTGTCTGTCTGTCTATCGACTGACTCTCTCTCTTTCTCTCTCTCTTCCCTTCTCGCCATTTCCACCTTCTTTTCTTCGCTTGTTAAGCCATGTCTGACCCTGCAAATTTCATTCATCGATGCCATTCCTTTGAAGCAAAGATCACTGGTCCTGCTACCATGGCCGCATCACATACTCGGGCAGAAGATCAAAAGAGCCCTTGTGTAGAAACCTTGTGCTATCTGATGATGGTTTTTGGTTCATGCTGGCATCACTAAGATCACTCACTTCAGACCACCCTCAAACTAAAGGCTTTCAACGTGGATTTAGATTCTCTCTTGCTATGATCATCATGTATCTTAAAACTTGTAATTGCTTGGGTTCGCTCATGGCCTAGCCCGACCTAGGATGACTCAAGATTGTGCTAGTGGTCTGGTGATATACTGCCCACCTTAAGACAAACGGGTCTTTTCATTCAAGGGCTCGAGTCACGTTTCCGAAAAATTTCTTACGGGTTCAAACTTCGATCATAACTAATTTTAAAACCTTTCAAAGAATGATAAGGAATGATTTGAAACACAATGAATCTCACATGGATGAGTCAAGAAGGCCCCGGACAGATAATTGTTGGTCGGGTCCTGTTATGATCTGGTCATGACTTGTTTTGACAAATCAATTATGTATCTGATGTTCACTAACCCGGATCAACAAAATCAACTCATGTACAGGAAACTCTAGTCTTCCCTTTCTCTCTCTATCTTCCTCCTCCTCAATTTCCTCTCATTCTCTCATACTTTCACGAATGATAGGGTGCTGAAAAAAAACACAAAACAATCCAAAGCGAATATCCCCCCCGCCAAAAAAAAAAAAAAAAATGAAAGTAAAAAAAAATCAAAACAAACCCAGTCAGTAGACCATTCTACCGACAAACGAAAGTCTTGAGTTCCAATATTGGCTATCTGATGATGGGTTCCAATCTCATCTAACAGGCCTTAAAGTTTGTCGGAATGCTTGAAATCTCTGTGACTCTACAGGTCACAAAGATATTACGCTAGATCTAGTTCGAAGACCCAAAAGCTGAAGGAAAAAAAATAAAAAAAACCCAGTATTATTTCTTCGCTTTACGCACTAATTGCGGCCTGAAAATGCCTGTCTCCTAGAGATGTTATCGGATCAACAACAAGTAGCTATCTCTCCCAAGATAAGACGGGGACTTAAACGGGACACAGAACACTTCTTAGGATGTTGGAGCCAATTGGTTAAGATGCAGCCACCAAATGTCTTTTTTTGTGTTGTGTCAGACAAATCAGTACGCAAATTCTATTTCCTTGTGTATCTCGTACAACTTGAGATTTTTGAGTGTAAAAGGTTAAAGAAAAAAAATTAACAAAAATAAGCCAAATACGGGGAGGTTTCCCATGGGAGAATGTGAACCTGTCTGTCCTGGAGATCTTTTCTTTTTCCTTTTTTTTCAGAACTCTTTTGATCCCACTGCTCAATGCAATATTAACTGTTTTGTAGAAGGTCAACATAGCTCAGTGTTGTCTCTTGGAAAGATTAAGAGAAGCAGTGTGGCAGAAGGAGAGAAAGGGTGGTCGAGAGACACAGAGAGACACACACAGGCAAAGACAGAGAGACAGAGACAGAGGATGGTCAAAAACAGAGAGAGACAGAGAGACAAAGAGAGAGATACATCGATAGAGAGAGAGAAACAGAGAGAGAGGGAAAGAGACAGAGAGAGAAACAGAAAGAGAGAGAGAAAGAGAGAGAAAGAGAGAGAGAAAGAGAGAGAGAGAGAGAGAGAGAGAGAGAGAGAGAGAGAGAGAGAGAGAGAGAGAGAGAGAGAAAGAGTAAAATGTTAACCACGTAAATGGGTGTCGACTTAACTCTCTTGCTAAATTAAGATACACTTCTTTCTCTTGAATTAGCTGACCAAGACTGAGTGAATTTCGTCCTATACATCAGTACCTATGTTTGACTGGCGTCAGAATAAAATACAAGGGAGACAAACGGAGACGGTTGAGATGTGAACTGACGATAAGTTTTCTGGAAAGCCTGCGAGGCTTGGGGACGCCGCAAGTAACTGGTGTCGTTTATAGGCATTCTGGTCCGCACCGACAACTGGTGTTCCGTCTCTTAGAGATGTTCTGCTCTATCATGGACGGCATATAACGGTGAAGCTGTGGCAGGTGCTCAGTTTATAAAATCAAACCAAAAATATTGCGGGACTAGTCATTTAGCAATGATATCCTTTTCGTTTCATTTGGTTTGTCACTGCCAAAACTGGCCATAAAAGTTGGTTGGCACCGAAACACATATCAATCTAAGAACTCGAGTCAAGCTAAATTAATTTTCTAAAAGCAAAGACGAGGACCGAAAAACACTGATCTAAATAACCGGGGTGTCATAAAACGTTTTTTTGAAACGACAATGAAATTCTTTATTCTGTACATTCTATAATCATATTGATTTGCTAGTTCTTACCTGTACAATGCTCACTGAAATCATGAAGATAAACTTTAACCCCATCATTATAAATCTGTTCAGTGGTTAACCCTATAATTTCGAATAGTCAATCAACTGCCTCTTTGTTTTCACTTTATTTAAACGTCAAACTTATCGGGCAAAATGCAGAATCAAATATCACGACTAAAAATAAAAAGCGGATACACCAACTTTAAAGATTTCCTTGAATGCAAGTAAGAATAAAGCCTAAATATATAGAATCGGGGATCTATTTTTGGAAGCCTAGAGTAGAATCTAAACCTATTTATAGATCTTTTTTAAACTTCAATATCGTGTACGTTTCAATAAATGCGCAGCTGTGAATTCCCGCAAGGCAGTGCACCATTAAGCATTTCTTTACGGGAATCGCAGGTCTTATTATATATGTCTAAAAATATCTCAAAATAGATTAATTTGGAAAATATAGAATAAGTCGTTTTCCCCTAACAGAGCCGAATAAATAAATTCTTATGGCTAATCAAGCAGTTTTCTTCGTATCGTGATAAACTATCGTGTACTGAAAGTATCGAGACAACGCGACCTATTCGATTACTAGAAATTTCAGGTGAAAAAAGATCACATGCCTTCTGCCTTCTCTTTATTTCCTGCATAATATGAAATCATAATGTGAATAATATTCAAATTTATGCTGTTTGTTTATATTTACTGCTTCTATTCCACATTTCTTATTTGGTCCATCGTTATAAGCCCTTCTGTCATTATTTAATTCTTCCCCGGTTATCTCTCTCTCTCTCTCTCTCTCTCTCTCTCTCTCTCTCTCTCTCTCTCTCCCTATTAATTATCTCCACACGTCCTCACTTCCACACATACATACACAAAAACAGGCTCTCTTGTTCTCTTACACAATGAGGCATTCATAGATAACGAAAAGTACTTACAGGTGATCTTTTGCTCACGTAATCAAGTCATTTCTTCTTCTTCCTGTCTGACGTTTACAGAAAAATAGGGCAGAACGCCAGACAGAACGCAACGGTTAAAAAAAAGAGCATAAGCAACCCACGATCTATGACTGTATTGCTGTTATAACACAAGTGGCCCAGTGATATACGATCTTGCCCTAGAAGTCATGGATTTTAAGTTTTGCATCCACTTATCCCAGCTATTTTTCGTTTTTTATGCGAGAAAGAGAAGGATATATATATATATATATATACAAAAAGAGAGAGAGAGAGAGAGAGAGAGAGAGAGAGAGAGAGAGAGAGAGAGAGAGAGAGAGAGAGAGAGAGAGAGAAAATAAATCCTAAGAGAAAGACAAAAACACTACAGGTGTAGAACAAGATGGAGAGATAGATAAAGAAAGAGGGAGAGGAAGGGAAAGAAAGAGAAAGAAAGACTTGGGAAAATTAGGAAAAGAGAGAGAGGGAGGAATAGAGAAAGAGTAGTGAAAGAACAAGAGGCAGGAACACAGTTAGAGATAGAAAAACAATGTTCTATCTATAGAAACGGTCAGATTTTCCAATATGTCTAACAGGCAAATCCACAGAAAAATTTCACCCAACATCATGGATTAAATAAAATAAAAGGATTTGAACTTCGCAAGGTTCGTGCCAAATGAATCAAACTATCATTTTCAATGCTGGCCTAAAACAAGGACAATATGGGGTCTCCAGTCCTGGGTAACAAGTAATTCTAGCTGAACTGAGAGTTATGACACTTGAGAAGTAAATATGCCATTAATTGTGAAAATAAATGTTCTCTTCTCGGACGTGATCCAAAGAGGTGAAATGAAGGTTCAAAGTGTTCTATCAGTGAGGGCAGAGCTCCACAGGTGAGGTTCAGACAGATAGACACTGGATTTACCTCTAGATAATTGCCTAATTAGAGGTCATACGGCAAACAAATTTGTTACACTCGAAAAAGAGAAAGAGTGAGAGTGAAAGAGAGAGAGAGAGAGAGAGAGAGAGAGAGAGAGAGAGAGAGAGAGAGAGAGAGAGAGAGAGAGAGAGAGAGAGAAAGAGAGAGAAAGAGAGAGAGAGAGAAGAGAGAGAGAAAGAGAGAGAGAGAGAGAGAGAGAGAGAGAGAGAGAGAGAGAGAGAGAGAGAGAGAGAGAGAGAGAGAGAGACAGACAGACAGACAGACAGACAGACAGACAGACAGACTACAGAGTAGAGTAAAAAAATGAGTCTATACGACAGAAGAAATCATTAAGAGAAAAAAATTCAGGAAAAGTACTCAGGCATCGAGGTACATAAACAGACAGAAAAAAAAATAGCTTAGCAGATAAAGATTTTGAAAAAGAGCTTGAAGTGGGCAGATTAAAGCTAGATCTAAGAGCGAGCCACAAAAAAGAAAGAAGATCAGTACACTGGGAAAACCTTCTGAAATAGTTCCTAGAATCAACAATGAAAAGTTGAGCCAAAAACGTCGATTATTCAACGTCTGAAACCAGCAGCTGTTAATATGATTTGAAATCATTCTAACAGAGACACATCTTCAGAAAACTGATCGTGCTTCTCTTAACCGCTTTTCTTTCCAAATGAATCGCAGCAAACACTCAGCCAAGATTAATGACGACTTTCCCGAAAACTTTAATCTAAAAATACATGTACTTTAAACATTACATAGCGTCTGTCTCAAACTGGTGATTTACCCAGAGTTCAAGATGGTTTGTGTAACCTGGTTCTGATCTATAAGACGTTTGCGTCTTGCTGGTCTCGTTCTCTCTCTGTGCACAATTTTATTAAAAAGAAAATGTTTTTCTTCATTTTTGTTTTTCTCTGTTTTTCTCTCGACCTCTTTTCTTTTTGAAGTTCTGCTTTGCCAATGGCGGCTTGTTTGATCTTCTTCTCAAGGACTTGCATATAAAACAATCAAAATAAAAAAAATAAGAATCTTCTTCTTCTTCTTCTTCTTCTTCTTCTTCTTCTTCTTCTTCTTCTTCTTCTTCTTCTTCTTCTTCTTCTTCTTCTTTCGTCTTCTTCTCCTTTTACAGGAAAAGGAAACCTGGACGGAGCAGTTGATCACAGCTCAACCCTCCACCCACAGTGATAAAATATTCTGTTGAGGTTTTTAATTTCTCCAGCCGCTACAGCGTAACTCGGTATCTTGGCCAGACCCAAAATTCCCTTTAATCAGCTCGGTATCTTGGCCAGACCCAAAATTCCCTTTAATCAGTCCCATTTAAGCCAAACTACCATTTCTCCAACTTATCTTTCGGTCAGTCTAGACGAGTAGACGAGCTGGTCTTAATTTTATCTTGATATCTTTTTCTACATGAAGGTCGCAATAGGTTAAGGACACACATTAAATGTATAAAGAATTCCGGATTTAATAGGTCTTTAACGGTATTTAAAGCACTCAACTATGTACTTAGACTTAACATAATTGCGAAACACTTTTCAAAACCTTGACAATTACAAATATGTATACAGCATTAGAGTTATAGAGTTTCTGTACTTCTTAAACCCTGTAACATGTCAGGCAAGTCCGTTTTTAATTTGAACGTCACAGGACCGTTTCCAAATATCCCTGGACCTTTATCAGTCTGTAATTACGTTACCCTTAACATTCGAGCACTCTTAAGGCATTTCAAAATCCGCTCACCTACGACAATGAAGGTTGAATGCGGCAAATTTCAATACTGAATCCTCTTTTACTGTCGGTAGCAAGACCTTTACATTTTACAGAATATTCGGAACATTTGTCAGCGTATTCACGCACAATTAGTTTCTCTATCTTTTTTATTTTTTCAAAACTATTTGCTTTGCCCCTTTATTCGGCTTACATGTATATAAATCTTTAGGATATATCTTCGATCTAGGCCTGAGGATTTTGAGATAAGTTTTACTCGGGAAAACGAAGACTTAAGGCTCTCCTCTCTAAGAAATAAATGAATTACTCATCAGGTTTGAATTAATCGCACATTAAATTTCTTCACAAATGTAGAAGAAATAAGATTTCACAGAGGTTGCTGAGCTTAGCTTCAAGTTTTTGAGCAAAACCCTGATGGTTCTTCCAATGTTCAGAGTGCGCAAACTAGAAAAAAAAATATGTGAAAAAAAATAAGTCAAAATAAATATACAATACGTGCAAAACATGAAAAAACAACGCCCCGAAACTAAATATACTTCGGTTGTCCTTTGCTTTTGATCGTTGAAAGGAGCTTATATTGTTTAAACAACTAGCAAAACTCTTAGTGCAATAGCGTTGTAGATCTGCAGAGATCTATGTATACCTTTCTATAGTGAACAGATTCCCACAAATACAGTAATTGCTTCTTTCCCAACATTTTGCCGGTAGATGTTTTGGAGACTTCCTAGAATGACATAATGGAGAAGCTTGAAAGCATTTTCTTCCTTCTATTTGTTATAAAAATAAAATTCGACAACAAAAATGAATAAAAACAGTTAACTAATTTTTATAAAAATCCGAATCTAATTACGGATTTTCTTAAAACATACATTATAATGTAGGTTTAAATAACTGCGCGGCTAAGAATTCCCACAAGGCAGTGCACTTTTATGCACTTAATGCGAAAATTCACAGCTTTGCAATAAGCATTACAAGGATCTAAAAATAGATTGGAAAAAATACAGAATTAGTCGATGTTCTTTATTGCAGCGAATCAAAGAAATGTTTGTTATAGATGGAAACTTACCAGAAGTTAATTACTTTATAAAACGTTTTAGAGCCCAGTATACCGTACTTGGCATCCTATAGCTCACCTTATACTGATAAAATTATTCCACCTTTATGTTTTCGTAATTTTTATGAATAGCAAAAGATAAAAATAGTTCAGCATAATTTAGTTGAGACAAGACCTGAAGGTAAACGAGGTCGACTCATCATAGCAACTCTGAGCAGTTCAGTGTCTATTCTATACTCACAACAAAGGAGTTTATACACCTAAGCTTGTGGAAAAACCCTGGGTTAACAGAAATGCGCAAAACAACAAAGGAACAAGAAAACGCCTCTCTTTATCGTTGTTTTCGGTAATTTCGGCTGATGTAACGCCTCGCCACAGCAACAAGACGCGACCATTAGTTCTCAACATTAAACCGATTCCTGCCTGTTCTGAAACAAGTCAAAACAAACTCAGCAAGCTTGCTGGCATCGATTCGTTCGAAGATCCGAATCTTCCATACTCATTCGCATGTTCAAATAAAATCAGATTCGAATCCTTCGTCTGAACTTGGATGGGAAATAAATCGGTGAAAATTTGGTGTAATAACAAAAACAAAGCTTATGAAAATACCCGAAATTTTTTTTCATATCATTTCAAACCAGTTAAGACGGAGTAAGGACGTTGTTTCAGTCTCTTCTGTAAAGTAAGAGAAAAATAAACAACCCAAAGAGACTCGATATCAGAGGAATATAAAACAAAGAAACAGATAACCCCGCTCTTGATCAAAGGATTATTTTTTTTTGGTGAACATTGGATTCTAATGCCTCGTATCTAGAGTACCCTAAATTTTCCCTCATTAGTTGTTTTCAGAATCTTGGAAAAAGACCTGCATTTTCCCCGTCATGTAACTTTTTAGTTTGAGTAAGGAGCACTAATGGCTAGACGCCTCACGATGTTGGTAGAGCTTTCATGGCGGAGATGGCTTCATCTCTGGACCTCTCTCCCGGCCCATGTGATCTTTTTGCTCTTTCCGGGTGAGAGCTTTAGGCATATGGCTATCTCTGAGTGGACTGACTGCAGCAAGCAATAAATCAAACATAAACAAATAGATCGAACGCGTGTACAAGTGACACGAACATAACCCGTACTCCCGAACAGCTCGAGTATGAAACCCTCACAAGTGTTTGGATCTATTCAGTGTTTGGACCGACTTGATACCAAGTGGTGGATCCATCATCAGTGTGGTGCAAAATTCCTCACTCTGTGACGTATTCAGACAAGTACAAAGTTGGGTTTGTCTATATGAATCGACTATACATGACCTTGACTTTGCTTCCAAAAATACGGAAAAAAAAAAAATCTTGTTACCGATATGAAACAGCGGGGCAGTTTCGACCCTGTCTACTAAATCAGGTGATTCTGGCTGGCTGGGGGATGCTGGGACTGGTCCAGGAAGGGATGTTTTCAGCTTGTACCTGGCTGCTTGCCTCTTGATGAGCGGCTTATCTGCCAACGCATATCATAAACTTTTCTCTCCCACATTCCTTATGTTAATGAGGAGAGCTGTGTACCCTGTCTGCGCTGTATTAAGTGTGGTTGGGCCATATCAAATGATACTACTTGTTTGGATTTTTTTTTTATTATAAACTGTCCATCTGAGTGTTCCTCTTCTGACTGTTTGCTTGTCTGTCTGTCTGTTTGACTTACGTTTCTCTGTCCCCCCCCCCCCCCCTCCCCTGCCCCCTCTCTCTCTTTCTCTCTCTTGACGGATTTATGTGATTGAGTTTATTGTCATTCTTGATTGCTTTTGGTTATTTCAACTGTTCCTCTAGGTTTTTTCCTTCTACATTTTTTCCTCTTTCAGTACTTCTCTCTCTCTGTCTATCTATACCCGCCATATTACTCACTATCATCGTCTCTCCCTCTATTCGCATCACTGTGTCTGTGCCAGCGTGTCGTTTTTTGTTTTTTTTTTGTTCTAAACTTGAGACTCAGTCTTTGCCAAACACGCTGTGTATTTTTTTTTAAATTTTTTTCCCTCTCCTTTCTCTACACATTATTAAGTAAAGTTAAATCAAAATATGAAAGGAAGTGATCCTTTATTCTAATGCAGATTGTGCTTTCAAAGGAATAAGTAACTCTTAGAGAAAAGTTATAAGCCGAGATTCCTGTCTCTCCAAGAGCTTGTAAAGAGTTTACTAGGGATACAGTGATCCTAGCCAGGCCATAGACCACATCGGGCTGAGGACCACAGCAGCTCTTCAGGTAGATCAGGCTATTTGGTCTCGACGCTTTCCCCTCTTAGTTCGTCTAATTTGAGAGGTTTCACAATGGTAGAGTTGAGAATATCTAATATCGTATGGATAGGTAGAGAGAGGGAGAGGGGAGAGAGAGAGGGAGAGACAGAGAGACAGAAAGAGAAAAGGAGAGAAAGAGAGAGAGAGAGATGGAGAGAGAGAGAGAGAGAGAGAGAGAGAGAGAGAGAGAGAGAGAGAGAGAGAGAGAGAGAGAGAGAGAGAGACAGACAGACAGACAGACAAACAGACAGACAGACAGACAGAGAGAAAGGGGGAGAGAGAAGAGAGTCGAAGAAAGTGACAATGAAATAAAGATACAAGAGATTGAAAAACATGCGAATGGACAGGTAGACAGACAGAAAAAGAGAAAACGAAAAAAAAATCAAAGACAATTACAGTAAGACACAATGTCAAATAACAATAAACCCGCTCGTATTACCATATATACTTGATACAATAAACCCGCTCGTATTACCATATATACTTGATACAATAAACCCGCTCGTATTACCATAT
Organism: Elysia crispata; assembly: GCA_033675545.1. Classification (NCBI taxonomy): domain Eukaryota; kingdom Metazoa; phylum Mollusca; class Gastropoda; family Plakobranchidae; genus Elysia; species Elysia crispata. The sequence continues at coordinate 190,791 of JAWDGP010003624.1, forward strand.
ATACTTGATACAATAAACCCGCTCGTATTACCATATATACTTGATACAATAAACCCGCTCGTATTACCATATATACTTGATACAATAAACCCGCTCGTATTACCATATATACTTGATACAATAAACCCGCTCGTATTACCATATATACTTGATACAATAAACCCGCTCGTATTACCATATATACTTGATACAATAAACCCGCTCGTATTACCATATATACTTGATACAATAAACCCGCTCGTATTACCATATATACTTGATACAATAAACCCGCTCGTATTACCATATATACTTGGCTGAGAAAAGACAAAGGAGAAAGTAATTATTTTATTTTGCTTGAAATCTGCTACATTTATCTGGGAATGGAATGCATCTCACTCTGTGAGGCCTTGCCTTGACTACTCCGAGGGCCAAGATAACTGACGTACGAACTCTGCTCCCCACATCAGTGTCACGAACAGCTTCGCACTTCAGCGACCATTGCTTCACATGGCTCTGGAATTCGCATCTATTTTCTCTCTTTATTTCTTTTTTTTTCTTATTTTTTTTATATTCGGCCAAATTTCACCTAAGTGTCAGTCATCATTATTTTCAACCAAACCATCCCTAGCAAGTAAGGTTTGCTATTTCGTTTTGCATTTTTCCTGAAATATCAGTATCATATTGACAAGTATAGAGACGGATAGGGATAGAGAGAGGCAAACAGACAAAGAGAAACCGAGAGAGAGTGAGAGAGAGAAAGAGCGAGAGAGAGAGAGAGAGAGAGAGAGAGAGAGAGAGAGAGAGAGAGAGAGAGAGAGAGAGAGAGAGAGAGAGAGAGAGAGAGAGAGAGAGAGAGAGAGAGAGAGAAAATAAGCACAAAATTAATAGAGGACCATCGGAAAAAAAATATCGAATGAAAAATGTAAAGGTGATAATAATTACTATCATGTTTGTATCGAAATGACATAGTTTATCTCTGGTTTCTGCCATGGTGGGGAGAGGAGAGAGGGAGTCAGGCACCTAAAAATTAAAGAGTGAACTAAAAAGATAATGAAAAGAATGAAAAAAAAAATTCCATAAATGCCCCGAGCTCATAAAATTACATTTAATCAACATGTCCAGTGCGAGCGAGGAAATAAACTAGAGGAGAAACATGATATTAACAACTGCATGTAAAATTTTCTTTAATTACGCAATTGCATTTTTCATTTCAAGCTCGCAAGCTGTTTGGTAAGTTTGACTCTCGACTCTCTTTTACAATTTGAATTAGGATTAAAAAAAAAACTAATTGAAGATTAAAAAAATGATATATTTTATACGAAAACCAAGTCTATCATCTACGAAACGAAGCCAGACCCTTAATTATTGATCTACTTACCTGAATGACTTTTCTAACTATAACCAGGCTGGTACACCACAGTTCTGTACCTTGTACAACCCAAAACCCACACAATACACTAACTGGACACTTTGACGCACGAGAGGTAACGCAAACAGTCCAGGTCTCCAGAGCCAAATGACTCTTCCTCTATACCTGCAAGCCAAGTACGGACTGTTGATCCAGACTCTCTACAGTGACTAGTGGCACGACGTGAATTTAGGCCAGTCAGATGGAACAAATTAATTCCTACTGTAATGATCATCAGCATTGTCTTTGTTACACGGTGTTTACTGAAGTCGGACTCGAGGTCAAGGAAAAGGGGAAAACCAGCATGATACTGGTTATTATTTATAAAATTACGTTTGTTTGCTGTCCTTCTATAGAAGTTCATACACATAACATTTAGTTCTAGTACCGCAAGCGACTTTTTTGATGAGCAACATTTTAGACCTACTACTACTACTACTACTACTACTACTACTACTACTACTACTACTACTACTACTACTACTACTACTACTACTACTACTACTACTACTACTACTACTACTACTACTACTACTACTACTACTACTACTACTACTACTGCTACTACTACTACTACTACTACTACTACTACTACTACTACTACTACTACTACTACTACTACTACTACTACTACTACTACTACTACTACTACTACTACTACTACTACTACTACTACTACTACTACTACTACTACTACTATTTCTAATATTGAAGCTAATTTCTTTTAAAGCAAGACTCACAATTTTAATTGTTTCTTTATTTAATCTCCATATGGGAAAGTATGAGATTAACAATTAAATGCAATTGTCAAAGCCGACAACGTCCAAACCCATTTAGATCATACCTTTAGGTATTTTTTTTTTAATTTTTATCTTAAAAATCCCGTCATATCTCCGTCTCTGAGCACCAGAACTAATCTTGATATCCATCCCCTAACTGGCTAATTATGTCTATATAGCCCGGTGTTTCAATGAATAGGTCCAAAAGCCTTGCTCGAGGCCACCCACCACAATCCCACTACAACGGTGATGAACCGAGCACGTCCAGGTAAATCTTGGAATCCTCATGTAAGATACCTTTTAGAACCTTAGGAGACGTTTCAATCATGAGTATTTAGATGTAGCTGATGTAAGCAAGCTATACAGGTCCGCGCTACAGACAATGGGGAACTTTAGGAGAACCCACAGCACCAAGTGGACTCGTTACAGTGAGCGAATGTGTGTGCTACATTTTTGTTTTCAAGATCCTGAGATGAGATAAAAGATTTTGATTGTATAATCTCTCAGATTTTGGGCCTCCTTTTAAATTTGGACATAGGCTTCTATAATAAACAAGAAATGATCTATATAAGTGAATGAACCAATAAAACCAATGTTTTTTCTTTTTTTTTTTTTTTTAACTATAACCCATTTGGACAGGTTTACACACAGACAGGCATATAATAGATTGTCTCCCCGTATTATGGCCTGAGAAAGACTTAGGGGAGGTTGAGAAAAGAACAGCTTGAGGTAAAAGTTTGAAACAATTGCGAATCTGACAAATTAGAGGTAGGTTACAGGAACAAAAAAAAAAAAAAGAAAAAGAATGATGAAAAAAATGAATTAATCAACATCAACCCCTTGGTTGCAAGTCTATAAAAAGCCTAGCCGAGGTTTTCTGTGAATACAAGGCAGATCCGATTGAAGAAAACTTTAGTTGTGAGTATTTAGAGCTCAAGTTCTATTCTAAAACCACTGGAGAGTTTGAAGATCATTAACAAGTTTCTTAATAAACTTTATCCTTTTTCATATTGATTTGTCAGTCTACTAGTAATACAACTCTTTTAAATAACACTTATGCTTAAGTTTATTAAGTGCATTATAATCCATTTACAAGGTTATTCAGCAATTTCAAACATATTAATTTTGGTGTGTTTCTAATGGACATTTTGACCTATTTTAGACTTTTGGTGTGTTTCTAATGGACATTTTGACTTATTTTAGACTTTTGGTGTGTTTCTAATGGACATTTTGACTTATTTTACACTTTTTTTTCGAAACAAGCTCATTAGCTCCTAACAGCCTGAACTACGAGGCTAGGAAAATGGATTTTTGCGAACTTTCAGGTTTGATATAATATTCGTTCTGCTTTAAGATATTTTGTTGTTGCGTCAAACCAGCTTTCATTCCTTTTCTTAATTTGTGTCTCGTATAATTATGAGGTAATCGGCTTGTACTGATGATATTTATTATTAAAATCAATAACGAAATATATAAACAAAATCTAAACAATTCCATACTTTTAATCTAATCGGATAGAGATGACTTTATGTAACATAGTTTTCCTATGTAAAAAATAAAAAAAAAATAAAATACAAACACATAAATCCTTGACTCTCTCCCTCTAATATCACATGTTATGTCAAAGAGTGAAATGTTAAGAGGAGGTGAGCTCTACGGAAACCACACGAAGCTGCCCGAGCTATTTTTAAAAGGGTTTATTTGGGCTGAGAAATAGTTCGCAACTTTCAAGGGGCAAAAACGGTTCGTTCCAACTGGCACCTGAGTTGAAAGCGAAACGCACCTGCAGTGAGCTTTCTTAAACTCGGTTTGCTTTATTTTACAGAAAGAGCAGATTTCCTCAGGGGGGTAGGAGAGAGAGAGAGAGAATAAGGCCAAGAGTTGCAAATTAGAAAGATAGTAAAAAAAAAAAGTAAAGGTAAACATAATGAGAGGGAGAGAGAAAAGAGAGAGAGAGAGAGAGAGAGAGAGAGAGAGAGAGAGAGAGAGAGAGAGAGAGAGAGAGAGAGAGAGAGACAGACAGACAGACAGAAAGAGACAGAGAGAGAGAGAGAGAGAGAGAGAGAGAGAGAGAGAGAGCGAGAGAAAGAGACAGATAGACAGATAGAAGAGACAGAGACAGAGACAGAGACTGAGACAGACAGAGACAGACAGAGACAGAGACAGAGACAGAGAGAGAGAGAGAGAGAGAGAGAGAGAGCGAGCGAGAGAAAGAGACAGACAGACAGATAGAAGAGACAGAGAGAGAGACTGAGACAGAGAGAGAGAGAGAGAGAGAGAGAGAGAGAGAGAGAGAGAGAGAGAGAGAGAGAGAGAGAGAGAGAGAGAGAAGTACAAGAGCAGAGATAGACAGGGATATACAAACACTGAGTCTTGGAAAGAGAGGGTCAGATAAAGAGAAAGATAAACGGACAGACAGGGAGAGACCGAGACAGAAAAAAAAAGAGTAAAAAAGAGCTGGAGAGAAAGAAAAAGACAGATAGATACCGGTAGATAGATAGATAAATAGAGAGATACATAGATAGATAGATACATACATAGATGGATAGATAGATAGAGAGAGACAGAGAGACAGAGAGAGAGAGAGAGAGAGAGAGAGAGAGAGAGAGAGAGAGAGAGAGATCTACATCTTCAACATCATGATCATCATCATCATCATTCATTATCTCTTTCAATATACCGGTAGCCAACAATATCCCCTTTGTTACAATTCTTCCCCTGCCTATCTATGTCTGTTCTCATGGTTCCATGAAATTCTAATAATGAATAAATTATTATACTTTTAAAAAATGGCGTTATTAGGCGAACAAAAAGGTCACGACAAACACATTTATTATTGTTCCATTCCTTTGCAAACAAAACCTAACAAAAGCTATAAAGAATTTTTATTTTAAATATGTCAGAAGGACTTTGGAAACAATCATCTCCACGTGTGCACAGATATAAAACATAAACTGAATCAGAACAACAGAAAATGTTTATTTTTATCTCTGTGTTTGTAGATTTGTCTAAATATTGACCTTCCTCTCATTCTGAATATCTGCTTTTTTTGTTTTCGCTATCAATCTCTCTCTCTCTCTCTCTCTCTCTCTCTTTCTCTCTCTCTCTCTCTCTCTCTCTCTCTCTCTCTCTCTCTCTCTCTCTCTCTCTCTCTCTCTCTCTCTCTCTCTCTCTCTCTCTCTCTCTCTCTCTCTCTCTCTCCCAATCTCTCACCACTCCCATTTCGTTTTATCGCTTCCGAGTCACTGTTTCTCAGGTTTCATGTCACACAAGCGTTGACAATCAGATCAAGACATTGATTACGACTTCGTTATAATTCAAATGATGGTGGGGCAAAAAAAACAAAACAACAAAAAAACAAAAAAAACAAAAAAACAAAACAAAAACAACAACAACAACAAAAAAAAACAAAACAACAAAAACCCCACACTATAGATCAAAAGCTGCATGGATCAAACTCGACACACAACGCACCAAAAACGAGTGCGTAGCTAGACTTCCTCTGGAGCACTAGACGCCCGCATAAGACGAACTGTGGGGCAAGATGACTGAGAAAAATCAACTACATTGTAGTAAAATCGTGAACAACAAATACAATATCAATGGGAAATAGCTGAACAGAAATTTTACGGTTTGCTAAACCAAAGAGAGGAAAAAAAAAATCCATTCCCTCTCGCGCTAGATTGCAGGGAAATCTAGAATGCCAAGTCGACCTAAGACTTTTGTTACGGAAAAAAAAAGGAGAAGCGAACAAAAAAAGCTTTTTTGATTTTAAATTTGGCTTTAAGTTGGCAATCTTTTGCATCAAATGAATATTGTTTAGTTTTATGTTTACTTGTTATCATGAAAGCTTTGAGCTTGATGTGGAATTTAAGTAGCGAGCTCAAACAACATGTAGCACACAGCACGACAGGGAACTCCTTCTGGCATGTTGCTTGTTTTTGTTTGCCACAACATCATTTCTGTTAGTTTGTGTAGAGCTCTAGAAGAATCTCTTGGTCGCTTCTATTTGTTAAACTATTCTTGTTGACACTCTATGAGTCCATGCCAAGCCTCAAGGAAGAGATAATTCGATCAAGAAGTATTTTACTTTCTGACTCTATAACACGACAAGCACAGGAAATGAATAGAACGAAAAAGAAAGGGAAAAAATTCGTCAGTTTTGGAGTAGACATATTGAAGGACGTTAAAAATATAGGAATGATTCATAAAGGACATAAAACGAAACAAAATAGGGAAAAAATTGTAATTTATTATGTATCTATGTAACCTCTTTGTGTAAAATTTTACAATAAAAGTTTATGCTTTTCTCTTCTCCCGTTCTATATGCCACGCTCAAAGGGGAAAAAATAGCAAGGGTTTAATTTTTTCTGATGCTGAAATGTCAGGAGGTAGAGTTAATACCTACCTGTTTGACTATCCCTTCTCCCTCCACCCCCCCCTTCTCTCTCTCTCTCTCTCTCTCTCTCTCTTTCTCTCCATTTGTGTGTCATTCTCTGTTTCTAGCTACTGTCATTCATCTCACTCTTTTTTGTTCATGTTCTTTCTCCCCTATTCTCTCTTTCTTTACTCTCTCACTCTAATCTTTTCTCTCTCTCTCTCTCTCTCTCTCTCTCTCTCTCTCTCTCTTTCCCTTTCCCTCTCCTCCTTTCTCGCTTATATTCTCTCACTCACCCTTTCTCTCTCTCTCTCTCTCTCTCTCTCTCTCTCACTCTCTTTCTCTCTCTGTGTCTCCCCTTTCGTTTTCTCCATTCCGACTCACTGTTTACAAGGTTTCATCTCTCGCAAACGCTAACATTTTCAGTGGTTTACACCCTGCACTCTTAGCCCAATTTTCTTTTCCTAATTAACCGAGAAAATAAAAATTGAAAACACCAGCGATTTTTTCCCATATCAGTGCATGCATACAACATTGTTGTTGACCTGTATTATGCCGAATAATCAAACTTACATTAAGTTTTGTTTAACACAAACAGACAAAAAAGTCTACCTTGCAAAAGAGACAAAATGGCGCAAAGAAAAAGACGAGAGCTTTTTTTTATTTTACTAAAATCCTTTTTTTTTAAAAATTCGCACAGGAGATACTGATTAATAATTTCTGCCTGTCTGTCTGTCTGCCTGCCTGTCTCTCCCTCTCAGTATCTGTCTGTCTGTCTGTCTCTGCCTCTGTCTCTCTGTCTGTCTGTCTGTCTCTCTGTCTGTCTGTCTGTCTGTCTCTCTCTATGACTGTCTCACTTTTTTTTATTTCTCCTCGTCTGTATGTCTTTGTTTCTCTCTGTCACTCTTCCTTTCACTTTCGCCACCTTCTTCTCTTTTTGTTTTTCTTATCGGAACATCTGAGCACCCCCCCCCCTCCCCCCTGGTGGCAAGCAGAATCCAAATACACCACTGTGAGAAGTCTAGATCCCCTTACAAATGTACTTAACAAATTAATAATACTAAAGAGGGGTTACCCAAGAACGGAATCAAATCAATAGTGAGAACTCTACAATCCCATACGGTGTTCTTAAGGAATATTTAAACTAGAGAAAGGTTTCACATTAGGCAAAACACAGTAGATGTTTATTTTTGCCAGATTGTTTCCTCGCTATCGAAAATCACAACGAAAACAATGCTCAGCTAGCTTCTTAAGTGTCTTTGAAGATTTTGATTCTTAAATCATTGGAATGGATGTAAACAGATGAAAATGGATCTCCGTTCAAAGGAGATTTCGTTCAAGTCACAATCTTTGGCCATCGATTTAGAACAGTTTACGCGTTTTTCGAAAAGTTATATCCCCTTAATTTTCTACTGCTTTGGACTTAAAAGTGTAAAAGGCTAGAAATATATGCAGCTTTATTTTACATTTCTTTCTCCACTGCGACCTTTGAAAACACGCAAGCTATCATAATTTCACACTCAACATCGAAGTTTTTTCATTAAGTGCAAACCAATATTTTTTAAAATAAGTGTTATACTAAGGGAAGCTATCATTCGTGAAGTAATGCAAATACAAACTGCAGTTATATCCCTTTGTTGATGTATAATTAGGACAATTCCATTGGTTCTTTTTTTTTTTTTTTTAGTTTTCAGACATTTTTTAAAAATTCCGTTATTAAATGTTAAATCATATACACTTTTAAGATATCATAATTGTTATTTTGTTTATCAATTGCAATCATGATTACTTCAAAGAAAAATATATTCGAGTGGAATTATTCGCATTTTCAGATCTCCCTAACATAAACATTGAAGTTAACAGAACTGTAGACAAGCAAACAGAGCACAAGTCGTGTCTGTGTCAGGACATTACCACACTGATCATAAACATTGAAGTTAACAGAACTGTAGACAAGCAAACAGAGCACAAGTCGTGTCTGTGTCAGGACATTACCACACTGATCTGAAATTCAAAAGTTGAGAAAACAAACAAGAACTGACGGGAAATTCCCCATCTGTGGAGGCAGCAGTGCTGAAATACTGACGTAAAAATTTGAAACAAAATCAAATTTACAAGACGAGAACCAAAAAGAACAAATTTGATGGGTATAAGTACCAGATTTTAGCTTTAATTCCGAATGAGTTAAATAAAAGTTAAAAACAAAATCGTGTACGCACAACCATGACATGATGACCTTATTTATATCGAGTATATAATTTTATTGTACGGTACTTATAGCGTTAAAACCTTCAAACTAATTTTATAATAATAAGTTGGCTCTGCGTGTGATCGGAATGGAGCGCTCTACAAATGATTCTCTTGCGATTGTTCATCTATCAATCGAGAACAGTATAAGAATAGAATCAGACGATCAATCAATATTTTTATCAGGGTCGAAGGTTAGTTACACTGTCTTTGATAAAATATCTTTAGCACTAAGATTATGAAAAACTGATATATACATCTGGAATCAGACAGCCAATCAATATTTGTCTCAGGATTCCAGATTTGTGAGACTTTTTTGCTGAAAGTTTTCCTAAACCTAGCACCCAACTTGAAGAACTGATTATACTTGTTTTATATATATATATATATATATATATATATATATATATATATATATATATATTATATATATATTGTTAATATTTAACGATAATAACATAACTATAAATGAAGAAAGGTACAAAATGAAAAAAAAAACTAGTTAAAAGAAGTGTATTTGTACTTAAATTTGTTCAATTTTTTGTCCTTATATGTTATTATGGAGACGTCTGTGTGGATATGAAGTGTGGAAAATTACTGACAATGTTATGATGTAATTGCTTACACAGAGAAGCAGTTATGAGGTGGTACGTAAAAAGATGATTGGAAAGTAAAGGTCAAGGACAGTTACAGAGGTAGAGAAAGTAATAATTAGTTTAAATTAATTAAGATCTAGATTGTTATAAAAAAAAGTTGAACTGTTTATCAGAAAAGAAGTGGGCTCGTTATATAGGTATTTAAGTAAGTTCTCTACGAAAATCAAGGAATTAAGTAAAAAAAAAAGATTCTTAGTCTAAAATAAATAAAATGAATTAGAACCGAATCATTTTTAAATTGCAAAACGCTGTCAAGCAACAACAACCCTCCCCTCATATATTTATTATCTATCTATCTATCTATCTATCTATCTATCTATATATATATATATATATATATATATATATATATATATATATATATACACACACACACACAAATAAACAAACATTATGTTAAAGACGGTAATTTTGCCTGAACCATCGGCTTTATAGAATGTGAGCCAAATATATGAAAAAAAGGTCAGTGAATACTTTAAGAAAAGGTCAGTGAATACTTTAAGACAAGCAATAACGCAACATTTTACAGCCATATTTTAGCGCTCAGCTCGACAGGTCGGAGACGCTGATCAATGAGGACCGTGTGTGTTGCGAAACTAAAACGAAAGCCGCAATGTAAATTATATGATCCGCGAGAACCCCATACTCTGAAAATGTCAGGTGTGTCCATAGAGGAGACAGAAATGTTACATCCCTGGACGCCGATTGGTTCCCTGCGTCTCCCAGGCCGAGGCAAAGGTTAACCGCAACAAGTGTTCCAGGTCGATTTGTTCTAGCGGGGATTCGGTTAACATGGTGTTTGGTTCGGGCATCTTTCTAATAATTATGTCAGATCGCCCATGAATTCTCATTATGCGGTTTTTTTTTTTAAGAATATAGTGACGATTCGAACTAGGTTATAAATAATGGATGGAAAAAGTCCGGTGAGTGTCGCTTTTCAAGCTATTCTTGATGTTCAAGAGCTTGTAAACATCTTCCCATAGAGGGACTGTCATCTATGGCTCAAGAGCTTGCAAACATCTTCCCATAGCGGGACTGTCATCTATGGCTCAAGAGCTTGTAAACATCTTCCCATAGCGAGACTGTCATCTATGGCTCGCTTTCATCTATAAGCTTCATGAGTTTGTAACATCTTCCCATAGCGGGACTGTCATCTATGGCTCAAGAGCTTGTAAACATCTTCCCATAGCGAGACTGTCATCTATGGCTCAAGAGCTTGTAAACATCTTCCCATAGCGGGACTGTCATCTATGGCTCAAGAGCTTGTAAACATCTTCCCATAGCGGGACTATCATCTATGGCTCAAGAGCTTCTAAACATCTTCCCATAGCGGGACTATCATCTATGGCTCAAGAGCTTGTAAACATCTTCCCATAGCGGGACTATCATCTATGGCTCAAGAGCTTCTAAACATCTTCCCATAGCGGGACTGTCATCTATGGCTCAAGAGCTTGTAAACATCTTCCCATAGCGAGACTGTCATCTATGGCTCAAGAGCTTGTAAACATCTTCCCATAGCGAGACTGTCATCTATGGCTCAAGAGCTTGTAAACATCTTCCCATAGCGAGACTGTCATCTATGGCTCAAGAGCTTGTAAACATCTTCCCATAGAGGGACTGTCATCTATGGCTCAAGAGCTTCTAAACATCTTCCCATAGCGAGACTGTCATCTATGGCTCAAGAGCTTGTAAACATCTTCCCATAGCGAGACTGTCATCTATGGCTCAAGAGCTTGTAAACATCTTCCCATAGCGAGACTGTCATCTATGGCTCAAGAGCTTGTAAACATCTTCCCATAGCGAGACTGTCATCTATGGCTCAAGAGCTTGTAAACATCTTCCCATAGCGGGACTGTCATCTATGGCTCAAGAGCTTGTAAACATCTTCCCATAGCGAGACTGTCATCTATGGCTCAAGAGCTTGTAAACATCTTCCCATAGCGGGACTGTCATCTATGGCTCAAGAGCTTGTAAACATCTTCCCATAGCGAGACTGTCATCTATGGCTCATGTTGAATAACTGCACCTCAGACCAAGAGAAAAGGAAACAAAAGATTGTTCCTAAGTAATACAACCAGCTTAACATTTTACGGAAGATTGTTTGACTGATGGTTCCCATTCATGCCGCTGTCTGAGTGTTAGTCTGGGGCCTCACCTTGTCAGTCCCTTCTTTCTAGTCCAAAAAAATATGTAATTCCTTTGTTTCAAAGATTAGAAAACTACTTGGTTAGCACAAAGAATTGTCAATATATCACCACACCGAATGATATTATCTTAAAAAGTTCTTTGATTAGTTTTACGTCCCCTAAGTTTCTCGTAGAATCCCCTAATGAGACGACAAAGGGGAGGGGAGGTAGAATGGGCTCCCATCATCACATGGCCCCCGTCAGGCAAAGGGGAGGGGAGGTAAGATGGACTCCCATCATCACATGACCCCGTCAGGCAAAGGGGAGGGGAGGTAAGATGGACTCCCATCATCACATGACCCCGTCAGACAAAGGGGAGGGGAGGTAAGATGGACTCCCATCATCACATGGCCCCCGTCAGACAAAGGGGAGGGGAGGTAAGATGGACTCTCTTTATCACATGGCCCCCGTCAGGCAAAGGGGAGGGGAGGTAAGATGGACTCCCATCATCACATGGCCCCCGTCAGGCAAAGGGGAGGGGAGGTAAGATGGACTCCCATCATCACATGACCCCGTCGGACAAAGGGGAGGGGAGGTAAGATGGGCTCTCGTCATCACATGGCCCCCGTCAGGCAAAGGGGAGGGGAGGTAAGATGGACTCCCATCATCACATGGCCCCCGTCAGACAAAGGGGAGGGAAGGTAAGATGGGCTCTCTTTATCACATGACCCCGTCAGGCAAAGGGGAGGGGAAGTAAGATGGGCTCTCTTTATCACATGACCCCGTCAGGCAAAGGGGAGGGGAAGTAAGATGGGCTCTCTTTATCACATGACCCCGTCAGACAAAGTGGAGGGGAAGTAAGATGGGCTCTCTTTATCACATGACCCCGTCAGGCAAAGGGGAGGGAAGGTAAGATGGACTCCCATCATCACATGACCCCGTCACAGATCGAACCCAAGGTTTTTTTGAGCATTGTGAAACATCCCTTTTTTTTGAGACACACTTATACCTTTTGTGTGAATATAGAAACCTTGTCGATAGCAATACAAGAGAATCATTGAAGTGTTCACAGAGATGTCCACATTAATTTATGTACGAAATATTACAATTAAACTTTACCCTTTCAGTACTGGTACTTTGACGTAACTATGAGCCGCTGAATTGATTAAGTTTATATGTGAAAAACAGTGGCTTAGGACAACCATCTTGAGAACTAAGGAAGACATGGTTGACCGTATATAATTTTAAATATTGTGTGGATCATGAAAAAACTTTTTTATAGCACGTTGAAAAAAGCCGTAGGGAAAAAAAAAACAAATAAAAAAGCGCGGTTTTAGATGGCATTTGGGTGTTGGAATCAATCAATAAGAGGTGAGTGGTCCGACTTGAAGATACTACATTTTCTTCTCGATAATTTAATTAGCCTCGTGTTAATTAATGGCACTTTAACAGACATACATATAAACAGAGAAAAAGAGAGATAGAGAGAGAGAGAGAGAGAGAGAGAGAGAGAGAGAGAGAGAGAGAGAGAGAGAGAGAGAGAGAGAGAGAGAGAGAGGCAGACAGACAGACAGACAGACAGGCAGACAGATAGACAGACATAGCTATTTAATGTATCAATACAAAACGCTGATGTGAAAGCAGAAAAATGCTTGAATAAACAATTATAAACAAGCTTTAAGAGACATAAACAATTATAAACAAGCTTTAAGAGACATAAACAATTATAAACAAGCTTTAAGAGACATAAACAATTATAAACAAGCTTTAAGAGACATAAACAATTATAAACAAGCTTTAAGAGACATAAACAATTATAAACAAGCTTTAAGAGACATAAACAATTATAAACAAGCTTTAAGAGACATAAACAATTATAAACAAGCTTTATAAACAAGCGTTAAGAGACATAAACAATTATAAACAAGCTTTAAGAGACATTAACAATTATAAACAAGCTTTAAGAGACATAAACAATTATAAACAAGCTTTGAGAGACATAAACAATTATAAACAAGCTTTAAGAGACATAAACAATTATAAACAAGCTTTAAGAGACATAAACAATTATAAACAAGCTTTAAGAGACATAAACAATTATAAAAAAGCTTTAAGAGACATAAACAATTATAAACAAGCTTTAAGAGATATAAACAATTATAAACAAGCTTTAAGAGACATAAACAATTATAAAAAAGCTTTAAGAGACATAATTATTTCTGCAGCTTACAAGGTTATCACATAAGATAGGAAGCGGGAAGAAGTGACCAGAACCACACCAAAACAAAACAAAAACATCTTTTTTCATCGGTTAGGTAACTTTAGTTTTCACATTCTCTCCCCTTAACTAATCATCCCCTCGAATACCACGACGAAAAACAAACACAAAAAGACCCGACCATAACAAAACCAAAACACGAAAAAACAAAACAAAACAAAACAAAACAAAAAAAAACAAAAAAACAGAACTTCCACAATTTTCATATTTTTAGGTGGCAATTTAAAATCGTAACATCAGGTTGACTCAATCAGATAAAGAAAAATCTTTGCACGTGGCTTTCTCTTTCTCTTTATTTTTTCAAAATAAGTATAATTTTTTGTTCTTTCCGCTCACGGTTTTGAAGCAGAAAGAGACAGCATAGAAATGGATCTGTAATGACAGTGCGACGGAGCGCGGCATATAATTGCCCGAGCTGCAAACCAGAAAAAAACAGTTTCCTTGTTTTTATTGAATTTTTTGAGTCCTTGTTTTTTGTTCGTCATATACAGAATTTTTTTTTTTAAATCTATAAGTAGCTACCTCACTTACAGCCACAGCAATTGTATAAGCAGAAAGCCGCTACAGCCTTCTAATTAGCCCGGCATTTTGCTCGCACTGAAAACGAAAAAAAGGTCCATTATTTTCAAAGAAATTTATTTAAAACTGTTTTTTTTTCCAACTTTTTTTTTTCGATTTTCTGCTAGCGCTTATACGTTATCTCGGGACACGTGAGTTGCGTTTCTTGCAGGATGTTGATAAATTCGTCATAGGCTATAGTCTTAAGAAAACATGAAATGCTGACGAAGTAATACTTTTTACTTTCTTTTTTAAAATTAAGCCGAGCTTTAGAATCATCAGTCTAACAAGTGAAAAAAACCCCCAAGCGAGTAGACATAACATAAAGGCGCGTAGGTTAGAGTTTATGCTATCGTTTTTTTTGTTTTTGTTTTTTTTTCTTCTCTTTTTGTTGTGCTTCGTTCGTTGCTGTTATCATATCCGTCTCTCTCCAGACGACACGGCCTAAGTGCTTGGGTGTGAAGAGAAACACAGAATTGAACTAGAAAGGAAAAAAATACTTTATATTTTGCAAAGCTCGATAGAAAATTAAAAAAAAAAACCTACACAAACAAAAATTCACACATAGAAAAAGCACACGAGAAAGAGACAAAAAAAGCGTAAGAATAAACTTTACACTTTCCACAAATTGTCAATATGCAGTGCGTGTATTGTTAACGAGAGATTCAGCCAGACAACATGATAGCATCATAGTAGCGGATATTTCTCCTTGATTTTCCTACACCTGATAATGTTCACCATCAGAATTGACATCAGCAACAACGGCAACAACAGAAATGAAAAAAATTATTATTCTGGTGTCTTGTGCAATTTATGAAATTAAATAAGCTGAAAACCCCGGTCTATAAACGGGCCCCTGGTGTCAATTTGCCGAGGCTGGGGTGCGTGTGTGTATTTAAAGAGGCTTATAACTGGTCTTGATATCTCTCCTGTTACTTATAAACATGATGCACCTGTCCATCTTTACCTAACATCTAGATATCTCGATAGTTCTAATTCTAAACACAAAATTTAGATCTATAACTTAATTCCTTTGGGGACAAAGGAAATAGACTTATAATTAGATCTAAATTAGATCTAGATCTAGATCACTATTTGAGAATTGGCTAACCTCCTAGATCTAGTTTCGACAGTCCAACTAATTCCAACCGCCACGGAATTTAAAAGTCAAAACAAACGCTGTATTCGTTTCGCATTAAAAACAAACACAAATTTGTGCGGCTACTTAAAATGTCTACGTAACTCAATGGTTTGTCTCGCATGCTTAATAAGTTTTAAAATGGATTTGAAAGTAAATGTCGTTTTGTAAATCCGTAAAACAACTTTGGGATTTAAAAATATGCCCACGTAAAATCGAGTGATCTAGAGTATCTTTCCCATATGTTTTTGGATTTTATTTGCGGCCCACAAAAATCTGATGACCCGTTACACGTTTCAGGTTACGACCTGTATATTATGATAAGGGAAATCGGCTCATTCTACTAGGACATAACACCCTTTGTAAACGCTCGTGAAAAGTGCCTCAGAGTGCTGTGATATGCGCGAATTCATAACTGCGCAAAGGATCTATAAATAGATTTGAATTAAATAAACGAAGATACCATTAAAAAAATAAATGATTTTCATACGCACAAGCGATTCTTCCTTGGTATCGTCAGCGATGGCTGGTTAGCTCCTGTATTTCTAATCTATTTCTAATCTCTGTTTTCATTAAGATATTTTCCCTTTACAAAGGTAGTCTCAGCTTGAGCAGATACTTGATATTGCTTGACGACGCTCAGTATGATTGGGCGGTTTATTTTTGTCACAAAAAGAGGAAAGAGAAGGGAAGAAGAAATCAACCATAATGAGATGCTTTTGATATGTATGGTTTGTGGTTTGTTACAACATAGAGTAAAAACATAACCAAATATTTGAAGGGAACAAATAAACGTCTACAGATCATAAACTCAATCATCGATGCAAATGACAAAAGCAAAAAAGAAAAATTAACTAAAGCCTAGCCAGGAAAATTAATGACGACAAACACAAAACTGCGACAACTAGAATTATCATAAAAAAGGTGAGTAACTTTCGAAAATACGAAAGGATGCCACCACAGAATAAGAACAAAACATAACAAACTACACCACGTTTAAACATAGTTATTGATCGACGATCTAAAACAGTCATTTCATTACATTGAATAAATTTAAATACATGTTTTCTTTATTTTTTTTTCATTCCCAATCCCAGCTCATATGTAGGAAACTTGATTGAAAACATGTTTAACCAAAAACGCTATAAACAAGCTGAATACTCCAGAAATTAATTATGTCAGAGTGTTCAGAAAATTTGGCTCGGACAATAAAACCTTACTTCTCATGTGAAAAGAGGTCAGTGATTGCTCAGACAAGAGCAACTAATTGGACACATCTCAAGCAGTTGTGAAGAGACTAATAATCGCTACATTAAATACAATTTTTATGATTTACAAGGAAAACTTGTAGCAGGTATTTTGTTTATTTCAGGTGATTAATGAACAGATAATAATATTTTTTTCCTAATAACGTCATCCGGGCAAATATAATCTTTTTTTATGAAACATTCATATGCATCTTCTTTCCATTTTTTGATATGAAAAGAAAAAACGGTGAGATGGTTTAAAAACAAACAAACCGAAACGCTGTGTTAGTAGGATAGACAATATTTTGTCTCGATTTGCAGGTAATTCTATTTAAAACTGAAATAACAAAAACCATGCATAAGGAAAGAAGGATATATATATAGAGAGAGATAGACAGAGGGAGAGAGAGAGAGAGAGGGGTGACGAAGGAGGTGGACTAGGACTTAAAAAAAAACTATATAGGAAGAAAATGAGTGAATATATATATAGAAATAGAGAGATAGATAGATAGATAGAGACAGAGAGAGAGAGAGAGAGAGAGAGAGAGAGAGAGAGAGAGAGAGAGAGAGAGAGAGAGAGAGAGAGAGAGAGAGAGAGAGAGAGAGAGAGAGAGAGAGAGAGAGAGAGAGAGAGAGACAGAGAGAGAGAGAGAGAGAGAGAGAGAGAGAGAGAGAGAGAGAGAGAGCCACACAAAAACATATTAGACACAAAACATATTAGACACAAAAACATATTAGACAGACACAAAAACATATTAGACACAAAAACATATTAGACACAAAACATATTAGACACAAAAACATATTAGACACAAAAACATATTAGACACAAAAACATATTAGACACAAAAACATATTAGACACAAAAACATATTAGACACAAAAACATATTAGACACAAAAACATATTAGACACGCACACAAAACTATGAAAACGATGTGGGCAGCATATTGAATCCTACTTCTGACGCGCCCAGAGCTGAGTGAGCGCGCACACAAGGGGAGCTGATTGTGCACATCCGCCGCAGTGACAAATAGACTGATATTCCTTGTGTTAACACTGCGTTAATTGCATCAGATATCTATACATCTTTTGCTTTAATTTTCTTTGATCCTAAGTAATTGTATGGAGCATAGCAAAAAATATTTTAAAATAATCAAATAAAAAAGTACAAATTAAAAAAAAGAAAACAAAAAGAAAATAAAACGTTTCAATTTAATGAATTCATGAAGATCATAGCGTTTAAAAGCATCATGTATTTTTGGTCAATTTTGGAAAAAAAAACAGTTTTCCGGGTTTGAAAAGAAAGTTTTCTAATTAATTATTTGAGTGCCTGTCATTACTTGGATGAACAATGCCTTAATTTATAAATGATGTGGTTTTCTGTTGACTTTATGTGAAACAGAAACAAAGTAGGGAAAAAGCGAACAATACTAGATATATATAGAAAGACAAAGACGGAGTGAAAGGCAGAGAGAGAGAGAGAGAGAGAGAGAGAGAGAGAGAGAGAGAGAGAGAGAGAGAGAGAGAGAGAGAGAGAGAGAGAGAGAGAGAGAGAGAGAGAGAGAGAGAGAGAGAGAGAGAGAGAGAGAGAGAGAGAGAGAGAGAGAGAGAGAGGGAGAACGGAGGTGGACGAGGAATAAAAAAACTGATACAGGAATAAAATAAGTGAATTAAAGAGAGAAATGGAGAGAGGCAGAGGGATAGAGAGAGAGAGAGAGAGAGAGAGAGAGAGAGAGAGAGAGAGAGAGAGAGAGAGAGAGAGAGAGAGAGACAGACAGACAGACAGACAGAGAGAAATACCTTGGAAAAACGAAAAGATTTAGACGTATAAGAATACATTTTCACAATGCCTTATCATTAGCCATACAAGAAAAAAGAAGAAATAAAAGAAAGCCTCTCCACAAAAAAACTAAGATCATCTTTACTATCAACCTGTTATTTAAACATCTAAAATAAATTGTTCTATGATTGATATTCTCAGAAACCATTGCTCCGAAGACAATATTGACCGCGTATAAGGAAAATCTTATGTTAACAGGGATGTGGAAGAAAAGCTGATGATCGCATTGGTGTAATGATAGTTGTCGATGACTATCCTCATTACTCGTGTCAAATTATTTGATCGATCCAGACGGAAGGATAAGAATAAGGAAACCGACGATGCCATGAAGTGGAAGAAAGGATAACCCAAGGATAGGCGACCAGAAAAACAAGACAAAAAACAAACGTAAAAAAAGACGCGGTAAGGTTTTGTTAACATGACTGTTACCCAAAGATGATAGTCATACATGGACCCCGTTTTAAAACATGAACAGCGAAAGAGAAAATAATTTGTTATTGACCTGAACAATAAATTTAAAATAAAAAATAATAATATAAAATACATACAAACAAAATAAAAACAAAACGAAGGCATGCTTGAAGGAACCTCTCTACAACAAACCGTCTCAGTTGAAACAAGGAGAGACCAATCAATATACGCAGTTGATTTGCCGCGCTCTCATGTCGAGAATCCCGTCTGCTGCAGCGAGGAGGGAAAATCAACGAAAGTTCTTTACACTCTGCTCAAACTGAAGTGTTTAAAGAAATATCGACCCGGTGTGGTTTCATTTCTTCTATATAATCTTCATTCTTCAATCGTGATTGTTTTCTCAACAAGCAATTTAATTCTTTCTATGCTCTTTGAAGGTAATCTTTTATTTTCTTTGTTTAAGTTTTAAATTCAAAGAGATGCCGAGATCGTGTCTGTTTGATAGCTGGAACAAAAGCCTCTCTATCTGGAGTGTTTTGAACTGTTGAGACACCCAGACAAGAGAGTGTATGGTATCGCTCTGTCTGCAAACTTGATGTAAACAAAACACACACACAAAAAAAACAAAAAAACAGTGAAATATTGTGCACTGGAGTTGTGGACTTCTCCGATATTCCTAGACATCGATTAGGGGAAAACATTCCGGACATTTTGGCTTTGCAGTTAAAGTAAGATTTTGAAAAATATCTCTACTAGTATTGTCATCATCATCATCATCATTATTATTATTATTATTATTATTATTATTATTATTATTATTATTATTATTATTATTATTATTATTATTATTATTATTATTATTATTATTATTATTATTATTATTATTATTATTGTAATTATTGTAGTTGTTGCTGTTGATATTATAATTATTTCCGATTTCATCCTATCAAATGCAGAAGAAATTAAAAAGTTGAATCATCTGAAATAATAAAAAAAATATATAAATGTAGGTGCCGGTTTCTTTTTTTTTTTATTATTTAAGTCAAAAAACGAAAATTATCAGAGCTATGGTAATATTCAAACTATTTTCAGTGTTATTTATGTTGATAATCGTCTCTTTCTTCATCTCCACTGAAGTGATGCACACGAGGAAGACATCAAAGAATTTCCCGTTCTTCTCGAGGTCAAAGGTCAGGGTGGCTTCATAGTCATATTGTAGATATTCGACTCTTGAATCAGGAGGTCCGAGGTTCGAATCCTGACTGGCGATATGTTCTTTATTGAGTCTTTGGGAAATATCAGTCCTTTTTCACACCTTTCCGCACTCTATTGAGAGTATTCACGGCTACAGGTCTTGAAAAATATTTACAGTAAGCTTTACTTACGCACTGCTTTCTTTTTTCCTTTTTTTAGGTATTTCCGTGAGTTGTGAAAGATTTTTTGCCTTTAAGTGACTTAATGAGAGAAAGTCATTTAAAAACCCCCATTTTTGTATTTTACATATAAATATAGTTATAATTATTATATTTTGTATTGAATCTTTGTAAGAAAGAGCAGATTTTTTCAACACTGATCTACCTTACCCATAGACAAGCTTGTTGCATGATATCACCAGGCCCGACACAACAGAAAGTCTTCCTAGCAGAACCAGTAGAGTCTATCGAAGAACTGACATTATCAAACATCCACACTCTTTTAAAATAAGTTAAATAAGTTTATTTATTGTTCGCCAAAGGCTCATGCTGCACTAGAAAACGTTCACAGTTTATAGGAATATGAGTTAACAAAGAGGCCACCACCTCACATTCACACTCATTAGGATTATTATGTTATCAAGCTCTTCATTGTTAAATACTCTGCACTTTAAAGGGAAAAAATAATTTACATTCCAACAGGTTTACCTTGAGGGCTATGATAATATTCCACCAGTTTGTACCCAAATCATGCAAGCTTTCAAATCACCCACGCAAGAAACAAGTAATGTTAAGTTGAAATCAAAACTTCCTCTCATACATGAAGATGACCTTCTCAAAATTAACAAAATAGAAATATTTCCATATATTACATAGCAAATTCAGTGAAACTATTGAAGACAATAATGAGAGTCGCCGGGGATCTTTCGTCATAATTCTCATCATACATATCGCTTAATGTCAGGTCTCCATGAAGACAAACCAGCAATGAAAATAGTAAATCAAAGAGAAAAAAAAGTCTATATTAAGGATGAAGATCTCAATCACGTAATAATAATCATAGGCTTTTTATTAGAAATTAATCTGTAGAAATTGGCTCTTCAGACACCATCATGTTCTTGAACGAAATTACATAGCGTTAAAATTTTCATACACCTGAATGTCATGATCTAACGAAGCAAAAGTTGTGTGTCATACATCATTATTGATTTTAGTTTTGTCATGTTTAATAATGTCCCGTATTTTATCATGCATAAAACTCAAAACTCAAAGTTTTCTTGCAAATTGTAATCATGAGCTGTCAAGGCACGCGAGAGAGAGAGAGAGAGAGAGAGAGAGAGAGAGAGAGAGAGAGAGAGAGAGAGAGAGAGAGAGAGAGAGAGAGAGAGAGAGAGAGACAGACAGACAGACAGAGACAGATACAGAGAGACAGAGAGAGAGACAGAGAGACAGAAAGAGACAGAGACACAGAGACACACAGAGAGAGAGACAGAAAGAGCCAGAGAGAGAGAGAGAGAGAGAGAGAGAGAGAGAGAGAGAGAGAGAGAGAGAGAGAGAGAGAGAATAATGCCACCTGAGCTGACATTAAAATCAATGACAAGGAGTGAACACACCACAGCCTCCCAGAGCTATAAATCCTCTCTGACGTGCTCCATAACTACACCAGGCTGCATACTCCGCCACAAACTGATCAGGGTCAAGATGTCTTCATTAAGATTACATCCAAATTTTTTAATGATTTGTTAACAAAAATCGAATTTGAAATATACTGACGGCGACATGATCAATCTCGGGTGGATGCAGAATCCACATCTAAGTTGCAGACTTGGAAAACCAGATATCGGCATTTCCACATTTCCTTGGCGATGGATTTTACCGGTTTTAGCGGACGGTTTAATCACATCTTGATAAAACCTACATGAACAAAAGTCGAAAACTTTGAAATGTACGAAGAGCATCAGTTGTGTGAATTAAACATGAAACTCATCCTGCACGGCATGGCTGACATTACCGCGTTGATTTTAAGAGTTTCTAGAAAATAAAAATGTGGATATCCTCTCGCGACTCCGATCAACTTGCGGTGTGTCAGTTTGAACTTGTGCATTTTATTTATCAATTTTAGATGTGAAACTCTGCCTCTCCTCCCCCGACCTTGCCTTATATTCTAGTCTTGTTGTAAAGTTTGCTTGACGGATGTCACCTCATCCTGTACTTTTCTAAGCTGTTTATGGAACTTTCTATTCTATACACATCTTAACAGGTCTTTCGCTTACCGCCCCCCCACCCCCACCACCCCCCCCAAAAAAAAAAAAAAAAATCTAGTTAACTGGTGTACGCTACCTTACGTGAATTCTTGATTTTTGTACCTATATTATTAACGTTTAATTTAAAGGTTCTAAAAGTGGTTTGAGCTTTTGCAAAAAAAATTGACAGTTCTAATTAAAGGGAGGGCTCAATCAGTGAACCGTCCATCATTCTATAAAGGAAATCTTACATTACAGCAGTAGATGTGAAACATGTTAGATACTTCTCCAACAGCTTCAGTTATGCTGCACTTTTTTCTCAGATTTACAACGAGCAAATCAACTCGCAAACTAAAAAGTAATAACAGAAATGTTTATTCATGATATGCGTGGTGACACTCAAGTTAAAACCCCGAGAAACATCAGGCAAATATTACATGTATTCTCGGACTTGTGGAAGCGGTTAGCATAACGTAGCGATACACTTGTCAAGAAGGTCAAACATAGCTACCACTTGCTGCCATCACTGGTTATTTTTACCCTTAGTTCCCATTGTTTCGTCTTGTTTTTCCATATATATTAAAATCGGTATTAGTAACAGAAAATCCTTACCAATATTTCTTTGCTCTGCAGACTTGATTTCATTTAATGACCAATCACGCCAAACTTTGTGCGGTACATTTGTTGCGACTGTTACTTATGATGAGTAAAGACATTTTCCATACAAATTTGTCCGCGTCGGAAAATTCGACATATGGGTTGTTAATATATTTCCCGCGAGATCTTCATGTTACACATTCATGAGGTCATAAAAATAAAAACAAAAAAATAAAATTAACTGCCCTGAAGTTGGCCAAAAATGTACGAACTTTTTGTTTCTCTTTATCCGACGACAGAAAGCCTAATGCTATTCAAATCCAGGCCAAGCAAGTTGGTGATTGCCAAGAGAAGACAGCAGTTTCCTATTCATCATTTGCGACATTGTAATGTGATTTGGCAAGGATAATGGCACAGCTTGCAAGGATTTAATCTGAAACCAATAGGGAACATAATGCCCTGGTACGTAAATCTGTCCATTACTCTTGGGGAAAGCATGCTTGCCTCGAGCCAAGAATCAGATCTGTTTAAAGAAACATTCTTCAGAAAGACAGATCAAGAATCCTTCACGATCCATTCCTTTTCCATGCATGTATTCGTTATCATTTCCCACTCTCTAAATCGTTGATTCTCTTTGTCTTTCTGTCTGTCTGTCTCTCTATCTCTCTTTCTCTCCCCCTCTATCTCTCTCTCTGTCTCTCTTTTCTATCTCTTTCTTTCTTTTTACATCCCTTTTTCTCCCTTAAGGAAGCCTGTAAAATTAGCTACTAATGACCGCCTCCCCCCTGACGTACCTGGTTGACCATCACCATATAAACTTCGGTTCAATGACCCCGGGTTGTAGCATTTGGCCTCATAGCTTTGCTCCATCGATACATCGTTAAGTATGAATTATATCCATGGCTCAAACATCTTTGTTCTCGAATCTCGGCTAAGATAATGGACGCCACATCTCACACATGGCGTGGAACTTTCTTCGATATCAGACAAAGGGGCTGAACTCTAGCGGAGAAGGTGAGTTACTCCATGACCGACTCAATTCAGCAGACTACCGGAAGGAACTCTGTAATTATCACTTCCATACACGTCTTCGACCTCTAAGGTCATTAGGAGAATGTCAGACTGAAAGTGGTTCCTCTAAGTCGAGCCGACTCAAAGTTGAGGCAAGTACTCGGTTCTGTGATAAAAAATGTAAGAATATTCTTTCAAGAAACTACCGAAAAGTGTCTGAATATAGATGTATGTTCATATATAACATTTTAAGATGCTTTTGATGTCATTCTTTTTTTCTCATATCTTTTACCTTTAATATTTTACGACTCGATTACCTGTTAACGATGTGTGTATTCGGGTCCTCAACCGTCAGCAATTATAATAAACAAGAATCGGAATCGCCCAACCGCAGATTCTTTCCATCGGTCCTCTTAGCGCTCTCTAAAGGCGTTAGGGTCACTTCGATAATTTAGTTAGTGAAAACAATGTCGATTCCTAACCTTATAGGACTCCCGGAGTCAAGCCAGGGACAGCCTTTGGTGGGGAAAAGCTCGATACAAAACATCCAAGGAGGGAGGTTTCCCCTCCATACAAAACATCCAAGGAGGGAGGTTTCCTCTCGATCTTAATAATTATTGACCGTCGATCACGTAGCTTCTCTCTCTCTCTCTCTCTCTCTCTCTCTCTCTCTCTCTCTCTCTCTCTCTCTCTCTGTGGTTCTATTTTCTAAGCTAGCGTCCAAGGTACAGAGGATAGACTCTGAAGGGGGCAAACACAAAGACTGAAGAACATCGGGTGAAATATGGACTCAAATAATGAAACATTTTGGTTATAAACTATTAAACTAAATCAGACAGCCGCTCGTAGATTCTATCCGAAATAAATAAATAAATAAATGTTGGTGACATTAAACACTAAAAAACGATTCATCTCAATTAATAAAATAGAGAATGCTCGGGTTTTTCAGCTTCTATTCATACTTCCACGCCTCGTCTTAAACTCTGAGAGACAAAAGTTAGGTTAAAGTTTAGAATTGTAATCGCCAAGCTCGTCTAGGAATTCTGCACGGACACTTACACTTTTAATTTTGCTGCTGATAGTTCAACTCTTCCAAATTTATGCTTGCACGGATTCTGACGATGTAAACCAGTAGATAGCCGAAGATAGCCAAAGATAGCCGAAGATAGCCAAAGATAGCCAAAGATAGCCAAAGATAGCCAAAGATAGCCGAAGATAGCCGAAGATAGCCGAAGATAGCCAAAGATAGCCAAAGATAGCCGAAGATAGCCAAAGATAGCCGAAGATAGCCGAAGATAGCCAAAGATAGCCGAAGATAGCCAAAGATAGCCGAAGATAGCCGAAGATCTGATAAAATTGATAGTGTGGGATTCGTTCCATTTTTCTTGCTTTTTTTAAACAATCTGAATTGTTTGATATTGGATTGGGTGTTTTTTTCGATACATTGTTCAATGTTTGATTGCTTGATTGTTTGACATAACCCGATCTTTCAAGATAACATAAGACAAAATAATATTAACCTTATTCATCTCTCTTGAGGAAATTCAAAATCAACATACTGAGTCACATTTAGAAAAAACAAACAATCATAAAATACATTAAAAAAAAATTCATGTGTGCATGAAAAAAATACATAAATATAAATAAGCTAGATTAAATCATGTTTCTCTTTGGAGCTAGTATATTCCATAGAGTAGGTATAGAGACACGGAGAGCATTCAGAGATTAAAAACAAAAAAATAGTAATCCATCAGTCTTCAGAGGTCAGGTCAGAGCTGCCTCGACGAGACATAAACCCATTCACTGTTACTAAAGATCTCGATTCTTCCCAAAATGTCCACAGAATCTAAATCAGCAGAGCTCTTTCGCAATTCACGGGGTCCACCGTTCTATCCAAAACTAACTAAAAGAAACATTTTTTTTTAAATTAAAGAAAGCAACACTTAATATTTGTTAACGGCCAAATGAACACTTTCATTTGCATAGCTGTATTTCCATATTGGAAGCTAGAGTGAGAAAGAAGAAAAACCTACACTCGCACAGATATAGCGGATACAGTCTCACAATTTCAGACTTTGCTTGGCAAGTAAGATGCACTCAATAGATAATACGTCTGTCTCTGCCTGTCTGTAATTCATTCATTCTCTCTCTCTCTCTCTCTCTCTCTCTCTCTCTCTCTCTCTCTCTCTCTCTCTCTCTCTCTCTCTCTCTCTCTCTCTCTCTCTCACACACACACACACTTTCTAATTTACTCGCAAGGCCTATACGTTTCGCACTAAAGCTTATAACGGTACTGCATCAAATGTTTGTTTGAAGAAGCGTTTTAACATTTTTATTTGAGCTCGACAAGGGTTGGTATTTAGCTGGATGATAAATAAAAATGGCAAAATCCGGGAGGTCTTTGGGTAAACATTTGAATATTGAACGTGCCTAACTCATCCTTCTGTGTCTCGGTGTACCTCGCTCCCTGTCATTGTTCCACTCTCTGTCTTTTAATGCCTCTATCTATATGTCAGTCTCTCTGTCATTGTTCCACTCTCTGTCTTTTAATGCCTCTATCTATATGTCAGTCTCCCTGTCATTGTTCCACTCTCTGTCTTTTAATGCCTCTATCT
>JAWDGP010003624.1:225000-255000 GCA_033675545.1 Elysia crispata
TGATGATGATGATGATGATCATCATCATGATTATGCTGATGATTATGGTGATGATTATGATGAAGATTACGAAGAGTTGTGATTTCGTGCTTGAACTCTAACAGCCAAGCAAACTGTTGACCTCATCACATGAAAGCTAAGATCTACACCTGGGTTACTTTCTAGGGGAGGGACGTTCCTAGTTATACAGGAAGTATTTCGCGATTCTGTGGTTTGAATAATCATAGGACGATTATCATTTAGTCAAATGTCTTCAAGCCAGAGGAGCGCTTGATATACGATGTATTCGAACTTCATGTAGTCGTACTCGCATGGCTGACATCCCACGCGGGTTTCTAATGATCTGTGCTCAAGTTTCCAAAGGTAATGTTTATGATAATCCGGAAAGTTCTGGGCAATAGTAATAAAAGGCGTATAGATTTTTTTTTGTAACCCCGTACAACGAATTATTGTCTGGTCGATGACTTACACTGTATTAAATTTCAACAGGAACGTAACCTTTTCCCTTCATTGCTTTATTGTCTTATTTTATTCTATACATGTGCAAGATTCAAAACATTTCAACAGCGTTTGGTGCATCGAATTATAATATAAACTCATATTGATTATTGACCAATTCTATTTCAAATATTACATTTGAAAGTAAATTGTGTAGATTAGTAGGTAAAATATCGAAGTTTAGGTTTAGGAAAAAAAATCAATGTAGGTATGGACTGCATACTGCAAGTCTTATTATTAAGTATTTTGGCAGATGTTTGGAAATTGTGTGCCATTCCTTTTCAACATTTCTCATATAAAATTATATGAATAAGTTACTGGAAGGGAGATTGAGCTTTTAATATCAGTTGCTGTCAGCGGAGCTAACCAAATTAAATTTAGGTATAAAAAAGACACTTTTGTTGGTGGTATGTTTCTTTTTGTATATTCATTATTTGGTAATGTCCGTTTTGATAATGTAGCCTAACAGGTCCCTTATATTTCTGCTATGTATTGTGTTATTGCCAAGGTGTTCTAAACTTCACTACATTAATTATTAGTGTCTGTGAGTCGTCTGAATTTGAGTCTTCTATACAGTACTCTTTTCTGTCCATACATCACCGTCTTCATCATAATCATTGTTGTAAATAACGTCATGGCATGCAATAAAAAATACAATGATGACGACTATTTAAAATAATTAATAACGATGATGATGATGATGAAAATATTAATATAATAATAATAATAATAATAATAATAATAATAATAATAATAATAATAATAATAATAATAATAATAATAATAATAATAATAATAATAATAATAATAATAATAATAATAATAATAATAATAATAATAATAATAATAATAATAATAACAATAACAATAATAATAATAATAATAATAATAATAATAATAATAATAATAATAATAATAATAATAATAATAATAATAATAATAATAATAATAATAATAATAATAATAATAATAATAATAATAATAATAATAATAATAATAATAATAATAATAATAATAACAATAATAACCATCATCGACAAATTTCATTCCTTAAGCCTTTAGCACTTATCACTAAACACAACATTTCTTTGTGCCGGGATGATGTCTCGGACACAGTAATGGCAAGAGTGAAAACAACAACAACAACAACAACAACAACAACAAAATCAAGAAAGGCAAAAAAAATAGTTATTATGCATTAACAAATTGCGTCCGAAAAATTCGTCCTAGTAGTTAAGCTCAATAAAACAGCTGTGAATATGAATATAATTATGACACGATGACGGAAGAGACGTTAGGAGAACGAGGCCAGGTTACCACAAAGACTGCTCACCAGGTCCGTGCGTGCACCAGATGTACTCAGTCTATTTCAGATTAACATGTCGCCCTTTGCCGGCAGATCTAGTGACGCAGTAAGATTCCTGTTAGATGGGGGATTGGGACAGCGGGTCTCACTCGCTGCGTTATGCCACTTTTACACCACGTTAGGAACATGCGCACTGAAGTCCGAATCTGAACTTTATATATATATATATATAAGTATACACACACACACACACACACACACACACACATATATATATATATATATATATATATATAATTATGAAATACCTGGACTATGGCCTCACGTCTCGAGCCCTGCTGCTCTCATCAGGCGACCTTGGCGAAGCCAGGTTATATATTATATATATATTTATAAAACTATTTCAAGCAAGTATTTTAGTATGTAATCTGTAGATCAATTGCTTGGTAATGTTGTGCCTTTTGAAATCAGTTATTGTGAATAGAAGTTTTGCTCTTTGATTCTTTCTTTCTTTTTATAATGAAATCATAGAGACGCGGAGATATAACAAGTTCAAATTTCGTTGCTTTTTTTTTTTGTTTAACGATACATCGAATCTCCTCAAACTTATCAGGTTCTGTGAAGAAGCCTGCCAGGATGACTGGGATTAATTTGTTAATAGTTTAACTGTTTGAGTTCATCTAATATTAGCTGGGCTATAGCATGAGTCTCATTAAGGTACGGGTTTTATACCAACTCTGAAGGCAAAGGAAGATGATAATTTAGTTTAGGGCGAGGTTCTGTGTGCAGGTGTAACTCGTCGCACAAGAAAAAGAATAACAACAAAGCTTTCAAAATGGCGAAATTAATTTCTTTAAAAATAGAATCCTGCAATGCATTTTTCATAGATCTGGCTTTTTTTATGATGATAAGTTATAGATTTGATTTGAATCATACCTTTACTAAATTATGTAAACATCTAAATCAGAATTTAGACTGTTAATGATTTGAATATTATTCAAACCTTTTTTGTTTATCAACGTCATCCCCTCAGCCAACATCTGGAACAAGCCAGCCAAGTCCCGATTTTGATTTTTAAGTCACGTGGATTCCGACTAACCTTTCTGCACTCAAAATCAAAAGGCAACTCTTAGGCCACAGAAATTATGAATGCAACATTTCATGGTTAATCTATGCTTATGTAAAAAAGCTAATGATGTAATTACACAATCTGTTCTTATTGACTCCATTGATGTTAAGTTCCTGTAAATCATGTATTAAATACGGTAAATTACTGGGAATGCTTTCTCTTAGTCAACCTATTTCCGCTTTTGCAGTAAAAAAAAAGGCAAAAGTTACACAGACCTGCCATAATTGTAATAATGCTTGGGATTCTAATACTAATTTATGACTATTTTGCAACAACGAACTTGACGACATAAAGATAGAATATGTGCAAAAAGACAAATAACCTGTTTCTTCCTTCTTTCATTCATTTTTGATTTTTGTTCTTTTTTACTTTGCAACAGTATGAATGTGAGTGTCTTTCTGTAAGCCAAAACGTTTTGGCATGATGTTATGTACATATCATACCATTATTAAGAAATACTAAACCTGTGACGCAACCTCTCAGAACCGCCTGATTTATATATCGCAGACAAAGTCCCTTTAGATTCTAGAAATAAATAGAACCCCGCCAAGTGTAAAGCGGGCGACGAGGGACCGAGCTGGCTGTTCTATGCATCCATAATCAACTCATGGAAATATTGACATTTCCGAACCGCTTGAGTACAACAGAAACAGAATGTCCTGGGGTTTACTTCATTTTTTTACGCATTTTGACAATCCACAATGAGAGGTTGTCTCGATGCTGATAACATGAAATTGGAATTGATCGGGATATTATGGGTTTGTTCCAGAAATAAACAAACGTCTGTACCCGGGAAGGTTAGTAATGCATCACTGCGTGATAAGGATAGCGCAAAGTTTAGGTTTGTGATGCAGCTGATTATTTTTGTAGATTCTCTTTTTTTGCCATTTGTCGTTGGTAATGCTCTTTTAGTGGTTTATCTCTTGCATTTTCTTTCTTTTCCATATCTGGTGTTTCAAGTTTGTTATTGATATTCTAAAACAAAAGAGATTGATTCATTGTTTTACGGATTGATTTAATCATCCATTTAGTGTCTGATGTAGCCAATCATGTACGGAGTTTTCTGACGTGTCTTTGTCCCAAAAGCATGACTTATACACAATACCTGCGAGAACTCTTAATGAACACGACACAATGCAGTAGCTCAAAAACTCTCTGATACATATTTCTGGAGGAGGCAGAAAAACTCAAACTTATCAAAAGTTCGATCTGAGACGCGGGTCAACACGACATAACTTTGCCTGCCTCTCTCGGTCTATTCCTGGAACTTCTCAGACGAGAAAAATAGCTGCGGTCAAGGTCACCGAAAACACCAAGAGATCTGTGGGCGACAAGCCACAGGCGATAGATTTCCTAATGTCAAGAGTTCTCCAAAAGTAAGAGATCCTTGAAAACTTAATATCCAGGTCTAGACAGGATGAAAAGACAAAAAACAAAACAAAACAAAAAACACAAAAACAAAGAAACAAAAAAAAAACTTTTACTGAGATGATAAATTGCCAGTTTACTATTTGAGTTACTCGTTGATTGATTGCACAAGGCAAAGCGGTTTGTTATCAAGGCATAGCAAACACTATCATTCAAAACAGGCGTGACGGAAAGAGGGGTTTGAGGCGAGGGGGTGAGGGGGGGGGGGGGGGGGGGTAAATGGAGAGAGAACAGCAAAGAGAATCCTTGATGATTTGGACTTTCCCAATCAAGATTGCAAGTCACTCAGGGAGGCTTAGTAAATACCTAGCCATGAAATTCTCTTTTTAGGGAGTAGTAGTAGTAGTAGTAGTAGTAGTAGTAGTAGTAGTAGTACTAATCATAATCATAATAATAATAATAATAATAATAATAATAATAATAATAATAATAATAATAATAATAATAATAATAATAATAATAATAATAATAATAATAATAATAATAATAATAATAATAATAATAATAATAATAATAATAATAATAATAATAATAACAAACAAACAACAACTACAACAAAAGTTCAGATGTATTCACAGAGCATCACATATTATCTTTATTATTATAGTCCGCTTGATTAAAAATTTATTGGTTGCCATTCGATCCAAAATTCTCTTTTTCATCTTTACGCCGACAACATTTGACATATTGTCATCTTCCTATGATTATAATAACACAGAGTTAAGATACACAGTAACAATTGATTGCTATTGCTTGCTGATTAGTGGTTCACAGACTTTTTCTGTACACCCCCCCACGCTCTCTCTCTCTCTCTCTCTCTCTCTCTCTCTCTCTCTCTCTCTCTCTCTCTCTCTCTCTCGCTCTGTCTCCCACTAGATCCAGACTTCTTATCTCTTCTTCTATGACAAAATCAAAATGAAGACCAAGATATCGAGTAGTAATGATTTTAAAGCTTATCGAATGGTTATCAGCTTCCAGTGTGTGAAAAATTAATCACCATGCTCTCTTCTAATTTGGCAAGTTATGGTTTAATTTTCATGTTTGTTCGTGCGGATTTACAGAAAAGCAAAACACATTCTAGTTAAGTTAACAATAAATTCTGGTTGAAATAGATAGGGTTAACGTTTCTTTACAGCGTAGAAAATCTTCATTCATAAATACAGTCAGCTAATTCAAAAAACTCCAAACCTGGTTATAGACCCTTGTAAACATTTTATGATCATGTTGGTTTCTAGAGAGCAGCTTGAACTACAGCACGGCGGTGCACCATCAGGCACCTTTTGCACGAGTTCATAGCCTTCTGTTAAACCTTTAAAAGAGATCTTTAAAAAATCGGGGAAGTACAGAAATAAATTTATTTCCGTGAGGTAAGACTTTAAGGAATAATAAGAATTCGTGACACAATAAAAACAAGGGAGTGATTTTTTTGGCCATGTAGCCAAAAAAAACCTTGAAAGTTAAACTTACAAAGAAAAAAAGAGAGACAGAACACTACTATTCTAGCCATGTAGCTAAAATAACCATGAAAGGCAAACATGCAAAGGAAAAGAGGGAGGCAGAACACCACTTTATTCTGGGTACATGGCCATCTTACACACTTTATAAACATAAACCTAAGATTTGACCATTCTACCTACCGGAGGTCCGTACTCCAGCTTGAAAGGTTGGGACAGTCTCCGTGTTGTCCAGGGCTAAATCTAGATCAAAGTCTGGATCCTAGAGCTACACACTGTTTCTGCCGCTAAACGTGAGGGTAACTAAATCTGTACACCACTGACAGATGAAGTAGAGGACATCACGTTGAGCAGTATCTAGATCAAAGTCTGGATCCTAGAGCTACACACTGTTTCTGCCGCTAAACGTGAGGGTAACTAAATCTGTACACCACTGACAGATGAAGTAGAGGACATCACGTTGAGCAGTATCTAGATCAAAGTCTGGATCCTAGAGCTACACACTGTTTCTGCCGCTAAACGTGAGGGTAACTAAATCTGTATATCACTGACAGATGAAGTAGAGGACATCACGTTGAGCAGTATCTAGATCAAAGTCTGGATCCTAGAGCTACACACTGTTTCTGCCGCTAAACGTGAGGGTAACTAAATCTGTACAACACTGACAGATGAAGTAGAGGACATCACGTTGAGCAGTATCTAGATCAAAGTCTGGATCCTAGAGCTACACATACGTGAGGGTAACTAAATCTGTACACCACTGACAGATGAAGTAGAGGACATCACGTTGAGCAGTATCTAGATCAAAGTCTGGATCCTAGAGCTACACACTGTTTCTGCCGCTAAAGTACACCACTGACAGATGAAGTACGTTGAGCAGCACTACACTGATGAGGTACTGACAGCGTACGCAGATCTAGTGAGTACAATCACTGACAGATGAAGTAGAGGACATCACGTTGAGCAGTATCTAGATCAAAGTCTGGATCCTAGAGCTACACACTGTTTCTGCCGCTAAACGTGAGGGTAACTAAATCTGTACACCACTGACAGATGAAGTAGAGGACATCACGTTGAGCAGTATCTAGATCAAAGTCTGGATCCTAGAGCTACACACTGTTTCTGCCGCTAAACGTGAGGGTAACTAAATCTGTACACCACTGACAGATGAAGTAGAGGACATCACGTTGAGCAGTATCCAGTCAGAGCAGCAGTAGGTCCAAAACTCCACTAGTTTCATGATGAATGAAACTCTTGATAAGCGTTGAATTTACTAACGTGTCGTGGAATTGTTTCAAGGTTATTGATGAAGTAAAAAAATGACCATAAATGACTTCCAATTTGAATTGTTAATGACGTTTCATGGATTATTTTGTTCCTTTTGTTTATCAAAGTAGATAAAAATATATGTCACGAAAAGGTCAGAAACAGTTTTTTTATTTCTTCCTAATATTCAAATTTTGAAAAAAAAAAAACAAAAAAAAACCAACCATAGCTACACAAAAGACGTGGACATGAGCTTATCACAACAGCCTAGTCCAAAACAAAAACATTGTTACGATGTTAAATTAATTTTATTTTTTTTTAATTTCACCTAAAATGATAGTCACCTTACACCGACTCGAGAGATAAACCTTTGAACACTGTTTTTTATCTGAGAGATTTTTTTTTATTTGTTCATAAGGAACTTTCTGTTCTAAAAGAATTTAAACGCAAATAAAACCCGAAATTTAATCTTTTTTGTACCAGCAGTTTTAAATTTTTGAGCCTGCTTTCAGAGTAAAATTAAAAACTATTGTCATAAATCTTTCAGCTGAAATGCGCCAAATTAATTTTGACATTTTACGCACACTTAGGCAAAATGTTTAAAGTATGTAAGTCATTTATATGAATCTGCTCTGCTTGCGTCAATGGCAACATGAATAAATGGCCATAGAAATTAAATTCTCCGAAGGTGAAATTTTAGTTGTATGACGAACTCGGCTCTTATTTTTCTTCGCGGTTTATATAATGGTCCTACAGTAGAATCAATCGTCAAGTGAAAGTTGTGCACTATTTGCATCAATAGAAACAAAGAGAAAAGCTTCAAGTAGTTTGGCAGAGACTCTCCATGTAGAGTTCTATTATATAATTTTACTTCACACGATCTTGTACAACTCTTCTCTCGATGTCTCTTTCTCTCTCTCATTCTCTCTCTCTTTCTCTCATTCTCTCTATTTCTCTCATTCTCTCTCTCTCTCTCTCTCTCTCTCTCCATCTCTGTTTACATATCTTTAGCTAATTAACAGTCACCATCGCATTTGCGACAATACAGTTTGGCCATTTTGTTGTTGTTCCCCTACACTTTCTCTCTTTCTCTTTCTTTCAGTCTCTCTCTCTCTCTCTCTCTCTCTCTCTCTCTCTCGTATCTGTGAGTCTCTCTGTCTGTGTATATGTCTGTCTATATGTCTCTGTCTCTGACTGTCTGTCTGTCTATCTGTCTGTTTGTCTGTCTGTCTGTCTGTCTGTCTCTGTCTCTGTCTCTGTCTCTGTCTCTCTCTCTCTCTCGTATCTGTGAGTCTCTCTGTCTGTGTATATGTCTGTCTATATGTCTCTGTCTCTGACTGTCTGTCTGTCTGTCTGTCTGTCTGTCTGTCTGTCTGTCTGTCTGTCTGTCTGTCTCTCTGTCTGTCTCTCTCTCTCTCTCTCTCTCTCTCTCGTATCTATGAGTCTCTCTGTCTGTGTGTATGTCTGTCTATATGTCTCTGTCTGTCTGTCTGTCTGTCTGTCTGTCTGTCTGTCTGTCTGTCTCTCTCTCTC
The DNA here is from genome assembly GCA_033675545.1 of Elysia crispata. Lineage (NCBI taxonomy): Eukaryota > Metazoa > Mollusca > Gastropoda > Plakobranchidae > Elysia > Elysia crispata. Next base: position 233,615 of record JAWDGP010003624.1, read on the forward strand.
TCTCTCTCTCTCTCTCTCTCTCTCTCTCTCTCTTCCGATTACAATATTTTAATTAATAAAACAAGAACTCCTCGCCTACACGAATCCTGTCTCTATGAGATTATGGATTTAATCATAAAATATCCATAATAATATTAGATTTAAATTCTTCAACATCGTTGATATCGCAGATTCGCTAATGATACTAATTTTTTGTTTCGCTCAAAACAAATAGAAACTTGAGCATGTAACCTGCAACTATTAACAATAAAGATAGAGCTATAGTTTCATCACTTGTACACGGAGGAAGCATAAACATAATATATTTTGACTGTTGGTATTCAAGAGTAGACTGACTTTTGTTTTTTAAACTTACGATAGTAGAAACAATAATAATCTTTGCGTTTGCTGACATGGATTCTTAGATCATTACTAGATCATACTTTCCTAAATCTGCTATTGATTAAAAAAAAGGAAAAAACATTCTATCAAGGAATTTCTGATACTATCCAGATAATGCATCAAGAACTATCCATCTAAAAACAGCTACACCAGTGATATATCGTACTTAAGTTGACAGCGGATATGTTAACATTCTGTCTGTTCTAGACAGTACCTCCAGACCTATCACCTATCACCCATCAGGAATTTTAAAGAGTATAGTGCACCAATAACAGTGCTCACATTCTGCCTATTTTAAACAGCACATCCAGATCTAAGATCAAGCTTCAACAGGAGTTATAACAGGATATTTCATACAAGAGTTGTCATGGGTTTTGTGACAGCGGCTATTACAGTGCTCACATTCTACCAACTCCACACAATACATCCAGATCTATCACCTATCCCCATCAGGAATTGTGAAGGATAGTACACAGATAAAAGTTTTCACATTCTACCTACTCCACACGATACAGCCATATCTACGAACTATCTCCATCAGAAATCGTAGAGGATATAATTTCACCGATAACAAAGCTCACATTCTACCTACTCTAGACAACACGTCCAGATCTATCATCTCCCCTCATCAGGAGTTATATCAGATTATTGTACGAGAGTTGTCACGGGCTGTGTGACAGCGACGATAACAGAGCTCACATTCTACCTACTCTAGACAACACGTCCAGATCTATCATCTCCCCTCATCAGGAGTTATATCAGATTATTGTACGAGAGTTGTCACGGGCTGTGTGATAGCGTAGCGATGATAACAGAGATCACATTCTACCTACTCTAGACAACACGTCCAGATCTATCATCTCCCCTCATCAGGAGCTATATCAGATTATTGTACGAGAGTTGTCACGGGCTGTGTGACAGCGATGATAACAGAGCTCACATTCTACCTACTCTAGACAACACGTCCAGATCTATCATCTCCTCTCATCAGGAGTTATATCAGATTATTGTACGAGAGTTGTCACGGGCTGTGTGACAGCGATGATAACAAAGCTCACATTCTACCTACTCTATACAACACGTCCATATCTATCATCTCCTCTCATCAGGAGTTATATCAGATTATTGTACGAGAGTTGTCACGGGCTGTGTGACAGCGTAGCGACGATAACAGAGCTCACATTCTACCTACTCTAGACAACACGTCCAGATCTATCATCTCCCCTCATCAGGAGCTATATCAGATTATTGTACGAGAGTTGTCACGGGCTGTGTGACAGCGATGATAACAGAGCTCACATTCTACCTACTCTAGACAACACGTCCAGATCTATCATCTCCTCTCATCAGGAGTTATATCAGATTATTGTACGAGAGTTGTCACGGGCTGTGTGACAGCGACGATAACAGAGCTCACATTCTACCTACTCTAGACAACACGTCCAGATCTATCATCTCCCCTCATCAGGAGTTATATCAGATTATTGTACGAGAGTTGTCACGGGCTGTGTGACAGCGACGATAACAAAGCTCACATTCTACCTACTCTAGACAACACGTCCAGATCTATCATCTCCCCTCATCAGGAGTTATATCAGATTATTGTACGAGAGTTGTCACGGGCTGTGTGACAGCGACGATAACAGAGCTCACATTCTACCGCCACCGTCAGATCCAATTAGCAGTCAGTTGTCCCTGAAATGCCACCCGTGTGTGCTCAACAGACGACTCCTCTGGTGTGGGACTGTGAGAAGAGGTAGCAGGGAGAGAGAGAGAGAGAGAGAGAGAGAGAGAGAGAGAGAGAGAGAGAGAGAGAGAGAGAGAGAGAGAGAGAGAGAGAGAGAGAGAGAGAGAGAGAGAGAGAGAGAGAAATAGAGAGAGGGGTGGTGAAAGGCTGGGAGTGTAGGCGTTGGGCAGGAGTGAGTGGGAGGTCCCTGTCGAGCGGTTTATTGTGAAGGATTGTGGATGTGGAACAGCGAGAGATAGTGAGGGGTTGGACTGAAGAGTAGTAGTTGATGCGCATAGACATGGTGGAGACATACTGCAAAAGAAGGAATGTCTTTTTCATGGAAGAATGACAGGCAGAGAGATTTTGAGTTAGAAAGGGGGAGAGAGAAAAGGAAAGAAAGAGAAAGAGATAGAGAGGGATAGAGAAAGAGAGGGATAGAGAAAGAGAGAGAGAGAGAGAGAGAGAGAGAGAGAGAGAGAGAGAGAGAGAGAGAGAGAGAGAGAGAGAGAGAGAGAGAGAGAGAGAGAGAGAGAGAGAGAGAGAGAGAGACAGAGACAGAGAGAGACAGAGACAGAGAGAGAGAGAGAGAGAGAGAGAGAGAGAGAGAGAGAGAGAGAGAGAGAGAGAGAGAGAGAGAGAGAGAGAGAGAGAGAGAGAGATGGATGCTTGGCAGGAAAGCCTGTGTCACATAGATCAAGAAGTGACAGGAAACCCTGTGTCACATAGATCAAGAAGTGACAGGAAACCCTGTGTCACATAGATCAAGAAGTGACAGGAAAGCCTGTGTCACATAGATCAAGAAGTGACAGGAAACCCTGTGTCACATAGATCAAGAAGTGACAGGAAAGCCTGTGTCACATAGATCAAGAAGTGACAGGAAAGCCTGTGTCACATAGATCAAGAAGTGACAGGAAAGCCTGTGTCACATAGATCAAGAAGTGACAGGAAAGCCTGTGTCACATAGATCAAGAACTGACAGGAAACCCTGTGTCACATAGATCAAGAAGTGACAGGAAAGCCTGTGTCACATAGATCAAGAAGTGACAGGAAAAAGAATGAAAGACGTGGCGCTGCAGAGGAACGGGAAAAGTGCTGATGACAAGTATTGGCGGGTCACGCACTTACTGAGACAGAATCAGGTGAAGTAAATCAAGATTTTGTAGCACAATTAAAAGTCGAGATCTAGGGAGACAAGCTTAACTAGCTAGAAAGGAGAGAGAGGGAGAGAGAGAGAGAGAGAGAGAGAGAGAGAGAGAGAGAGAGAGAGAGAGAGAACTGAATGTGATATAGGTTCGAATATTTTGTGTAAAGAGGGATTGATTTAATTCTTAGAGATAGAGAGATAGATAGATAGATAGATAGATAGATAGATAGATAGATAGATAGATAGATAAAGAGAGAGAGAGAGAGAGAGAGAGAGAGAGAGAGAGAGAGAGAGAGAGAGAGAGAGAGAGAGAGAAAGGTAGGCAGGCAAACAGATATACATACAAGTAGCAGAGAAAAAAGGGAGAGAAAGACAGACATAAAGTGAAAGATGGAATTGAAGGGTCAAAGAAAGAGAGAGAAAGAGAATGAGAGAAAAATCAGAGAGAGAGAGAGAGAGAGAGAGAGAGAGAGAGAGAGAGAGAGTAAAAGAGAGAGAAAGAGGGAGAGAGAGAGTGAGAAAGAGTGAAAGAGAGAACGACCATCACCTGCTAGTAAAGGTAATACCAATGAAATCTTCAGTACATTTTGCATCCAATAGCGTTCCCAATTGCTAGTAGTAACCGTGTTTTCAGTTTTACAGATAGTTCTAAAGATCGGCGGAGCTGCGCACAGACAGTATCTATCAAGAGAAACTTCATGTAGGGAGAGAACTTTAGGTTTAAGATTATAAAGAGTGATTGCATAATTTTTCCTTCAATCGACATACTTTTAGTGTATGCGTGCACAAGACTGGGGAGGAAACCCTTATGATCCAGAGAACAATTCATTTGTTGACAACTTATCCCTGTAACCTAATTATTGTGTATCAAGGGTTACTGTTACCGTTTCTCGACTGATTAGTTGTTTGGTTGAGTGGTTGATTGGTTTCTTAGTGATTAGTCGGTTGTTGTTTTCTTTTTTTTTTTTTTTTTTTAATAGTTATACTAGATCAAGCTGGTTCGTTGTTAGATTGATTAGCTCATTGGTCGAGTGGTTGGCCGCCTCTCTCGATTAATTATTGTTTGGTTGACAAAATTGATAAGATGATTGGTTGAGATGTTGATAGGTTTTATATATATATATACTAGCTGGTTCATTGTCAGGTTGTTTAGTCTATTGGTTGATTAGCCCGTGTAATACAAGGAAAGTGCAAGTCTTTCTTCATAGACCAGCTTGAGTAGAGCAATATTGAACGGGAAGTTTGGTTTCCCCTGAACAATCTCAAGGGGAGCTACAGAAAGATCGGCGTGGTCCAGTTTGAGTTAGGTCAAAGCAACTAAACATTGCTATTCAGACGGTTTTTTTTTTAAACTTAGGTATTTTGTCGACATTTTCTTAACAGCAGGCTGAGGTTTCCACCGACAAATAAAATAATGAAAAATTATGCTATGAGATGAATTTTGATGCTGTCAAATTTTAGATTGAAAGATTTCAAAATCAGAAGTTAAAGCTAGACTTGATAAAACGATACAGACACAAATGATGATAGTGATCGAATGAGACTCTGTGCAGATTTTTTTGACAAAAAAAAACCTAAAATCAAAACCTAAAAAAATATTTCGACATCGCAATAAAGCCTTCCCTCCCCAACCCTGCCTCTCCAAATCCACTTTTGTATTTTCTCAAGAATGCGGGCGAGCATTCGAAAAAAAAAAAAGTCCTTCTAGTGCTTCCGGGCGATTGGTCAATTTGACATGACCACGCATGTGCGAGGTTCAGGAGGTTCTTTTAATTACTCCGTAAACGATTTGGTAATCAAAACCCCAGTCGCTGGAGGGCAAGTGACTGGCGCTACAGACAGATGCCAAGAATCTGGTTTTTATAGTGGGCTTTCGACTTGATTTATAATTTTATCAGCAATAAGCATAAAATAAACCATGTCAAATTATTTATAGATCTATTTATTCACTTATCGATATATATTTTATAAACGTATTTTTTATTTGCTATTTAAGAACATTAAATCTGCTCCAATCTAAACAATACAACAATCTGGCTGCCCAATGGTCACAACGAGCGTAGTTCTCCATATTGTTTATAGAGTAGACATCAACTGCAGAAAATATTCCTTTTGCTCCTTAAAACCAGTGTCTTTAGACCATGATAAACAGATGTATTAAACCGTTTTGAATACAGAATTTGTTTGTGATTAAAAAATCAAACAAACCTGAACACTTAGAAATCCTTGGTCGAAGCGAGAAACTAACTGGTGTTATTTGAGATTAAGAGCAAACCTTGACATCAACCACTGGGATTCTGCTATGGCACAAGGCGTATAGTTTATATCATATAGACAGGGTCTAAGGAAATAGCTCAGCTTTTCTTATATGGGATCCAGAATCTAGACATTATTTTTTATAACTATAGAGAGCCAAAGTAAATTCAGCCATTCCATCGCCTGAAACGATTCATCTCTACCACTTGTTGTCACAGTGTAACATCTAACTGGTAATAAAAGGATAAATGATAGTTGTAAGAGAGACACAGAAAGAGAGACGAGGGTAACCCTTCCCTCCTCCCCCCCCACATATATAAAATATATATCTATATATATAGTAAGATATAGATAGATAGACAGAGAGAGAGAGAGAGAGGAGAGAGAGATAGAGAGAGAGAGAGGAGAGAGAGAGAGAGAGAGAGAGAGAGAGAGAGAGAGAGAGAGAGAGAGAGAGAGAGAGAGAGAGAGAGAGAGAGAGAGAGAGAGATTCGCCTAAACAATTTTTTAAATAGGCACAAAGAGTAGTATAGGAAAAAAATAGATACAGAGATAATATGAAAAACCGAGTCATAGAAGAAGTAAAGGGAGGGGAGAAGACAGAACAACACCAATGAAAAAGAGAATAATTAGGCAGAGTTAGGAAAGAGAGAAAAATGGGGCAGATGTAATCGATGAAGAAAGACAGATAGACGCCAAACGAAAAGCAGTCAAGACAGTATAAGAGAGAAATAAAATGACAAAGCTAACTTACAGAATGGAGAAAAGAGAAATGCAGTTATACCTGAAAAAAGAGTACCAGAGATGGGAAGAAACAGAAAGAGAGAAAGACAGAGAGCGAGAGAGAGACAGAGACAAAGAGAAAAATAGAGGGACAGAGACAGACATAGAGACAGACAGACAGAAAAAGAGAGAAAGGGAGACTGATAATAAGAAAAGGGAGAAAGAAAAGGGATAGTGTAAGAGATAAAGAGCAATTTAAAAAAGAAGATGAGGTAAGGTAAAACACACAGAAAAAAACGTCAGCAAAAATGGGTGCAAGATTCCAATCAAGGGAGCAAACATGGCAAAGTTGTGTACAACATTGTTTAGTGATTAAAATCTTCACTCAGAACATGAAAAGAACAGGATTTTGAGAGCACTCTTCAAACTGGAAAAAGTCTTGACAATTCCTCTTGAGATCTGTTTGTCCATAGCTCTGCAGGGCGGAATTTTAACCGGATAAACATCCTATTTTATTCCCGGCAGTTATGTTGGTGACATTTTATTCCGTGGCTTTTATTGCGTGAGGTAGAGTGCGTTTGACAGTAAATACCTTGGAAAATATTACGTTAAGATTTTACCTCAAGAAATTGAGATAAAATGTTCAGAAAATTATTGACCTAAAAAAACCCCATAATCTAGAGGAAATTCAGAGAGAAATTTTTTTTTTCACAATAGCTGGGGCGAATGAAAATTCGATTAACTCTGGATATTGATCGGGTTTGAACTTTGAGGGAGCACCGTTTGAAAATTAAAGTTATTTGTGAGTGGGCGGTTGGAAAACATATTTCATTATTTATAACAGTTAGCTTAAAGAATATTTATACCGTCTCTTTTTGATTATCCTCTATACCTTCTAAAGGTGTTTAATAGTCTTTGATTGATAATCAGCTGTTGATTTTCCATGTAAAATTGATGTGAGCGGAAACGTACTCAAATGCCGCGATAATGACCACTGTTGTCATCAGATAAGTTCTGCTCCAAACACTTCAGTCTAAGCGAGCACTCATCACAACATTCCCTAGAAAATTGTTAGTGTTTGGAAAATCACCAAGGACAACTGTGAAAGCAGTTTCATGTTTTTGTCAAAACTTGATGTAAGTCTGAGACAGGTTCAAGATTCCGAGGAAGGTAGCTCACTCTTTGCAGACCATCATCATCATCATTATCATCATCATCATCATTATAATCATCATTATCATCATCATTATCATCATTATCATCATCATCATCATTATAATCATCATTATCATCATCATCATCATCATCATTATAATCATCATTATCATCATCATCATCATCATTATCATCATCATCATCATTTTCATCATTATTAATATCATCATCATCATCATCATCATCATCATCATCATAATTACCTATATCATCGTTATCATCATCATCTTCATTATTAATATCATCATCATCATTCTCATCATCATCATTACCATCATCTTCATCATTATAATCATCATTATCATCATTATCATCATCATTTCCATCATCATCATCATCATCATCATCATCATCATCATCATCATCATCATCATCATCATCATCATCATCATCATCATCATCATCATCATCATCATCATCATCATCATTATCATTATCATCATCATCATCATTATCATCATCATCATCATCATCATCATCATCATCATCATCATCATTATCATTATCATCATCATCATCATCATCATCATAATTATCATTATCATCATCATCATCATCATCATCATCATCATTACCATCATCATCATCATCATTATCATCATCATCATCATCAGTAGCAGAAATAGCATATGTATCACCGTCATCATTTCTATCCTTGTAACAACTTCCACAATCATCTTTATGACAATCATAATCATTGTCATCATCATCTATATCATATCACCATCATCATCATTATCATCATCAGCATTTCAGAAAACAGTGATCATAAGTCTTAAAAAAATTCACGTAAACCTCTTCTCAGCCCTGAGATCCCAGTTTTACCTCCATCAGAACCTCCAGGAAATACACCCACATCTAAGTCTCTGAGATTTCTGCTCCCATACTCACTCCCTGTGTATTGCTCTAAGCATAAACACTCAACCCAACTATCTCGACACATTGCTCTTGATCAAAACTGTTGAGTTAAGTCGTCATCAAAAAGCTGATAACCAAATCTAGTTCAATGCAGATGCACTGAACCTCATTAGCCACTAATCTTGTTGAAAGAAAAAAAAATGATGATTTCGTTTTGTTTTAAACTTTGCGAAGAGCATTAACTTAAAAAAAAAAAACAGCTATGTCTTTTTTCCCTAATCTGTAAGATCTTTTAAACGCCTATTATAGGTTTATGTACTGTAGAAAAGTGCGTAAAGTGCTTTGTGGGAATTTTTAGTTGTGCATAAATTTTCAACTCCTTGATTATGGATGATTATTTTTAAAAAATCGGCAATAAAATGGATTTTTTGTTGTACAAATGATCTACCTTGTCTTATTTAAAAATACAGTAATCATTTTTTGTAACGATCGCAATAAGAATAGGGCTGAAGCTCAACTAGATCGTAAAGTTCGCAGGCATTTATTAATACCGCATTTAGTCGGTGGTATCGATTGTTTCTGATGTTTAGTGGATGCACTCTTAGACTTTAATCATAGCTGCTTGTATGAACGTTATAGGCGACATCTGTTGGAATGATAATTACTGATAAAGAGTTTTGGGATATCGATTTTGCATTTCGAAGTTTCATAGAATGAACAAATCTAATTACATCAATCAGTGCAAAAAGCCAAAAAAGCATGTGTCTTAGTGATTGATTGGTTGGATTTTTGAGTGCGTAGGATGAAGGAGAACGACAAAATTTTAATGATAGAGATTCGACTGTCATTTTCGCATCCTAGTTAGACCATCTATCACGTTAAGCCACACACACACACTGCCTTTTCCTAATCTCCCCTAGGTGACAATATTTTTGCGGTTACAGGAAGCAAAAGATTCTGTCAGTGTGCTTGTGAAGCGTTGTTGCTCTCCAGCTACTACCGGGGGGGGGGGGGGGAATGTATTGTTCAAGAAGTCTTTGGTCTAGGTTTGAAGCAATGAACAATGAGCTTTGGAAACTGGCTGAGTGACACACTTTTGTTACCTCTTTTTGACCTTCAAAAGTCCTTGAGAAGAAGAGGACCCAGAGTGGTATTGGCCCCTAACCATTCTTCAACGGCTTCAATAAAATCCTTTTTGTCATGAAATCAGCGTGCTTTGAATGGTTTTTTCACATTAGGCAATAGACAAAAAGTCTAAAAATACTAGGTCTGGTGAATAATCTGGGTGTGGCAGGATTTCCAAGCCGCATTGTCTGTTGTCTGGATTGCTTGTTGTGCAGTGTGCGCAGGGCTATTGTCATATCATACAGTAGCAGGACCCCATTAGTTTTCCGACACCTTTTTCTGAACAAGTCGATCCGCAATTTTATCAGCAAAGTCTATTATTAGTCTTCTGTGATGGTTTGTCCATTTTTTCAGGTTCTCAGTCATAAGTGTGCCTTCACAAACGCAGAATAACAAAACAACAATATGACCTTTCGAATTGAACGCGCGTGCCATCTATGGGGAAGGAGAGGGAGGGGTTTTGCTATCAATGGAGGATACTTTTGTTGTGAGTCAAATTGACAAATCCATGTTTTTTTCAAAAGTCGGCATGGTTTTAAAGAAATATGTGTCATTGGACTCCATCCGAAGAAGACTTTTGCAAGACTCAATTCTCTGGTCTAACGGGAGGCACTGACTCCGCAGAAACCTTATCCCTGTTGAGATGGTCAGGGAGAATCAGTTCAATTGACCTTACATTGATTCCAGTTTCACTTGACAGCTGTTTGACAGTTACCCGTTGATCCTGTCTAACCAGTTTCATTACCATGGCAACATTATCTTCAGTTAAACCAAAGGTGGGCGCCGTTTACGATCTTCATCCATAACTGACATGGAACCAGATTTGAAGTTTCTGTCCCAGTGTGCCACAGTATTATATCGAGGACATTTGTCACCATACACTTGAATTATTTACTGAAAAATATCAGGAGGGGAATTTCCTTGCAAGCGAAAAACCTTGATAACTGAGCAATATTCCTCTGGGTCTAGGACACAGCTTTGCCAAAGAAAACCTAACTATTTTTTACTTTGGTTTTAATAAATCCTCTAGCAAGTGCTTAAGCACCGTTGGATTTTCGCTAAAATTTGCATCTTGCTTTCGAACAAAATGATCGAAATGGCTGACAAAATTTCAGTACTCTACATCTTTGCCTTCCGATTCAGACCAAAGATTTCTCGAACCCCTTTCGTACTCTATGAAGTCAGACAGCTATCTTGGTTTGGGTTGGCTTCCCGGTGAAGCTTTGTTAAGCTCTTTGATCGTTTCAGCAGAAAGTCGCTGATAAAAACGCTTATTGATTGTTTATCTATTTTTGAAATAGTTTTTGCTAAGCTCTATTAAGGTGATCACTTTAAGCAAACGTCCATGAACAGTTATTCAAGTTCTGGATATCCACACAAAAAAAATGAAACACAAATTCCCATTTATTTTTCTAACAGTGCTTGATATAATCATAAAACACGAATCGTTTTTAGCAAAGAGATAAAAAGAAAACGGAAAAGGGTCGGTGGTAGAAGTCACTGGTTGGATGGTGTATACGCTTTACCTCATCAGAGTCGTTGCCAACAACAAATGGGTTTTGCTTTAATCTTGTAGTAATTACAAACACTTTGCCCGACTTGGCAGCACTAGAACACGGGAACCAAACTCTACCTTTACCTGTTTTGTGGTATTTAAGACCTACAATAGGAGTAGCGCCAAGAATCATTGCGTTTGGAAAACTTTCAAGGGAAGTAATTGGGACAAAATAGAAACAGCCTTCACATGGATTATGTAAATAAAACGGGATGGGATTTGTTGACTCGAGTCCAGACTTATCGGGTTACATACAATACATCTCCTCCGTGATTGAATCTCGGGTTGTATTTAGGTGTGAGGAATAAGACTAACTACAACCGCAAGGAAAAGATTATGGCAGAAATGCAAGAAAAGGTGTACAATACAGTTCAGAGAAGAGAAACCAAACTATCGAGTGCGCTTTATCAAACTCATCCAGGTCACTGCGGGTGGGAGAAAAATAAGAATCATGATGATGTAGGTTTTAGGGGCGATGTTTACCACAATATCACCAATGCTGCTGCTGCTACCACTACTACTACTACTACTACTACTACTACTACTACTACTACTACTACTACTACTACTACCACTACTACTACTACTACTACTACTACTACTACTACTACTACTACTACTACTACTACTACTACTACTACTACTACTACTACTACTACTGCTTCTATTGCTTCTATTGCTACTACTACTACTACTACTACTACTACTACTACTACTACTACTACTACTACTACTACTACTACTACTACGTTAAAAGCTTACCAAATTGTTACATTGAACATTATACTACTACTGCTACTACTACTACTACTACTACTACTACTACTACTACTACTACTACTACTACTACTACTACTACTACTACTACTACTACTACTACTACTACTACTACTACTACTACTACTACTACTACTACTACTACTACTACTACTACTACTACTACTACTACTACTACTACTACTACTACTACTACTACTACTACTACGTTAAAAGGTTACCAAATTGTTACATTGAACATTATTTTTTGAAAAGCAACTGCTAAGCATTCTCTCTCTGAGACAGACCCAACGGATGTTTAACAATTAAGAACTGTAACTAAAATAATGTTCTGAAAACCTTGATGTCTGAGGTAAATAAAATAACGAATGCAAGGTCTTTGGGATCTTTTATAATGGTTTGGGCGTTTCTTCTTTTTGTTATAAAAATATAGGAAACGGTATTTAATTATTAATTGTGAATGTGTAAAATTCTAATCATATTGCTAACCCATTATAAGGCGAAAGTCTGTTCGAGACTCTGTTTCTTTCTGGGCTTCGAGTATCGACGACCCGAATATTGCTGGTTTGTGAGTATTAGAGACTCGGTTACTTTGGATCTTTGAGACTTTGTTTTCTGTTATGATTATCGAAGAGACAGTTATTGCAGGGTTATGAGTATTCGTTACCCAGTTTTTTTTGGTTTTTTTTTTGATGATTTCTAACTATCACAGCATGGGGCTGTAAGTTGACACTCTGATATTTTACTCGCTGTCATTAACGACTGTGTTATCCGCAAATTTTGAAAACTTTAAAGGTCAGTAAGCTCAGAGTATAACTGTCGATTAAGGATTGCCAGGAGACGGTACGGCGCGGTTTGGTTTCCAGTATGGTGTCTGGAGAGATTGTTGTTTCGTGTATGTTAGACATGCACAAATACTACATTAGGAAATTTGGATATCGGCAGATTGTGAGAGAACGAGAAAGAGAGAGAAAGAGAGAGAGAGAGAGAGAGAGAGAGAGAGAGAGAGAGAGAGAGAGAGAGAAAGAGACAGCGAGAGAAAGAGTCAGAGAGAGACATATAGAGACACAGAGAGAGACAGAGAGAGACACATAGAGAGATACATAGAGAGAGAGAAAGAGAGAGAGAGAGAGAGAGAGAGAGAGAGAGAGAGAGAGAGAGAGAGAGAGAGAGAGAGAGAGAGAGAGAGAGAGAGAGAGAGAGAGAGAGAGAGAGAGAGAGAGAGAGAGAGAGAGAGAGAGAGAGAGAGAGAGAGAGAGAGAGAGAGAGAGAAAAGTGGGTTAAAAAAATTAAATATTGACATACATGGATTCTCGAAACAAAATATAAATGAAAAACCTGTTTCTTTTTCCTACGAAATGCAGGATTTTATATCTACAGTCTGCATTATTATAGTAACAACAAATTTGATGGCTGATTTTTGGATCAGCAGTCTTCTCGCCTGAAACAGATTTAAATTTTCCTTGGCTCTTCTACATGGTTTTGTTAAATTTCGGATTTCTTTGAAATGAATGATTAAAAATATGCAGAACGTTCTAGCGTAATGAAATTTCAGTCTCTTGGAGCACTCGTTGCCGAGTTTTATATCTATAGTTTCCACCCTCAAGTGTTCAATTTTTGTCGCTATAGTTTCTTTTTGAACCGGTTGATTCTCTTCCAAAGACTTAATATATTTCACAGTAAATTAGTAAAGAAATAATTCTTAACCCACACTTCAAATCTATATAAATCTGAAAATGACATTATAAAAACACTGGACCAATCAGGATTTTTAAACTAGTCGGTTTCGTTTTCTTTTTTTCTTTTTTGTTTTTTTCATTTTTGCATTCTTTGTGATTCGTTGGATGAAAACGTTCTGTATATCGTTTTGGTCATTTTAGAGGCGTGACTTGCATTAAAAAAAGATGAGTTACTTAACACTATCTTTGTTATTCCTTCTCTCATTTCTCTCTCTCTCTCTCTCTCTCTCTCTCTCTCTCTCTCTTTCTCTCTCTCACTCTCGACACACCCACGTGCAGGGTTCAAAATGGACAGTATGAGTAAGTCAGGTGGAACAGGTGAGTGGACAGTGTGAGTAGATTAGGTGGGGTAGTTGAGTGGACAGTGAGTGGACAGTGTGAGTAAGTTAGGTGGGGTAGTTGAGTGGACAGTGAGTGGACAGTGTGAGTAAGTTAGGTGGGGTAGTTGAGTGGACAGTGAGTGGACAGTGTGAGTAAGTTAGGTGGGGTAGTTGAGTGGACAGTGAGTGGACAGTGTGAGTAAGTTAGGTGGAGTAGTTGAGTGGACAGTGAGTTGACAGTGTGAGTTAGTTAGGTGGAGTAGTTGAGTGGACAGTGAGAGGACAGTGTGAGTTAGTTAGGTGGGGTAGTTGAGTGGACAGTTAGTGGACAGTGTGAGTGTTAGGTGGGGTAGTTGAGTGGACAGTGAGTCGACAGTGTGAGTAAGTTAGCTGGGGTAGTTGAGTGGACAGTGAGTGGACAGTGTGAGTTAGTTAGGTGGGGTAGTTGAGTGGACAGTTAGTGGACAGTGTGAGTAAGTCAGGTGGAGTAGTTGAGTGGACAGTGTGAGTAAGTTAGGTGGAGTAGTTGAGTGGACAGTGAGTGGACAGTGAGTCGGCAGTGTGAGTAAGTTAGCTGGGGTAGTTGAGTGGACAGTGAGTGGACAGTGTGAGTAAGTCAGGTGGCGTAGGTGAGTGGGCAGTCAAAGTAGGTGAGTGGACAATCATAGTAGGTGAGTAGCTTACCTGTGTCCTTATAGCCGCCAGCTGTAGACTGACCAGTCGAGACTGGTTTCTCTGACGACACATCTCCAGCTGAGACTCGTACACAGTAGCGTATTGATGCCGAGCGAGGTTTCTTGTGGCGGGTTCAAGGACGACGAGAGGTCATAGTTGTTGGTGACGGGGTCAAGGTTAAGGGGGTAAAGAGCGAAGGTGAGAGCAGAGTTTGGAAATCGAAGGAAAAAAGCCAGATCAAGGAGGAAGCAAAAGGAACCAACACCAGATCGGGTTAGAAAAATCATAGCGAGGTGGGGTGGGGTTAAGGATTAGGAATAGGGGTGGTTATACAAGGGGTTAAAGAAGTAGAGGTCAAATCACGACGAAATTTGATTTGAGGGCAGAACAAATCAAAAGACACAAGGTCGCAGTTTAAGGGACGAAATATAGATTGTGTAGAGGGTCGAGTAAGGAATAGGTGGGAAAATAAAACAAGGAAGAAGAGGAAGCCAGGAGGAGATGGTGAAGATGTTGTCGTATGAGGAATCACAGAATGAAGATGTCATTTGGCAAAAGTTTGAAATCAAGACAAAAAGAAGGGAGAAAAAAAAACGAGGGCAACGATAGAGTAAAAAGAGAAATCAAGAGGTGAGAATCAAGGGGGGGGGGGTGTAGGTTTATAATGGGAAAGGGGATTAAATAGGGGAGAAGAGTGGGGGGGGGGGGAGTGAAGAGAAGAGAAAAGGGGAGGGAGAGGTCATCAGTGTTAGTAAATTAGTAAAATGCACAAGTCACAAAAAAAACTTTTGTGTTCACACGAAGATTTATGCAATATTCAAAAGCTCATAGTTGTGAGCAAAACAAATTTGCAATTTTTGAAATGAAAGATATTGTTGATATCACATTCTTCATAGTTCGATTGTTGTCAAGGTTACAACGCATTCTTTTTTTCTTTTGTAATTTTCAAAAAAGACACTTTGAGTTGCTATTTTTTGTCAAGACCAAAATGTGAAGGAGCTGTAAAAAATGATGGAAGGAATTGTTTCCATCAAAGAAAACAGCTTAAAAATTTGAAATGTTACTACTTTTTTTATTTCTAGTTATTTTTTTTTAACAAATGCATGCTTTTAAAACTTTTGCCGCTTAAAAATATTTATCTTAGAGGAATTTGAATTAATCATTTTGAAGTGAGATAAACAGAAAGGGGCCACTTTAAGTAATGTTTATAACATACATTTTTTTCTCATATTAAAACAGCCCTCTGTACTACTTGCTTTTTAATATACTGATAAACATCCGAAATCTACTCATTAACTTATAGCAATCTAAATCTCCGGATTCAACGTTGAGTAACGACTTTATAGCATTTGATGAGAGCTTTAATTTTGATTAAACATCCTATATATTTCATTGCGAAAATAAACAGGTTTTTTTTTTGTAATTAAAGGTTCTTTGCTTTACACAGCTAAACCCTACAAAATTACATCGAAACTGCTTTCCAACTGATAAGGCTTTTGCTGAAAAAAAAGCAGACCTTTTTTCTGAAATATTTCTTTTTGTTGTTCTTGGCAGTGCTGCAACTACCAGCGTATTAATTTTACTGGTGCTACTTTTTTGCTTTGCATTTTGCACAACAGCTGGTTATACCTATTATGTATCCTGCTAAATGTGATAGTCAGTACAAATAAGTCAAAGTAGCAAGTAGAATATCACTTACCTCAAAAATGACACCAAACCTTCGTCTTTTGGG
Organism: Elysia crispata; assembly: GCA_033675545.1. Lineage (NCBI taxonomy): Eukaryota > Metazoa > Mollusca > Gastropoda > Plakobranchidae > Elysia > Elysia crispata. Next base: position 249,844 of record JAWDGP010003624.1, read on the forward strand.
TCTTTATGATCTTTTCTACATTTTCATCAAAATCATAAAATGGCAATACCTTACCTGCGAGGTCTGATTATCTAGAAGTGAGGTTATTTCATTCTTTTATCGTAACTCAATTGGTGCAGTACATGTAAACTTCTATAGAACTCCACAAAATCAATGATAACTGGTTATTCAAGAAGGTTTCAAGATGGCAGCATTGATCTCGGGTTCAGGATAATCCGCAACCAACTGAGGTTTATTGTTTGATATGGCCCGTTCCCAAGGCTATCTTGAGCCTTTTCTGCATGTCAAGTAAACAATCTTGGGGCGGGCAGACTTGAAAGATAAAGCCTAAAAGTTGAGAAGAATATTTAAGGGCGGATATTCAAATCTGATAGACACTGGCGCTCTTTACCACAAAGAGAAAGAGCGAAAAACATACGCAAAACAAATACAAGGCAAGGGATAAAAGATAGATTTGTAGGCCTCTTTCCTTAAAAAAAACTGCATGTGAGTATCATTTTATTAATTTCGAGTTATCTGTCCCTACATTGGTGTCGTCGAAGATTCTTGTGGCGGCATCATTTTGAGCTCCTGGGCTTGACTTAAAAAAAAATAATACAATATAACCAAACAAAACAATAACAACACAAAACCGAAATGCCACGAATCCCAGACATGTGTTAAAAATGATGAAAGTAATGGAGAAAATGACTAAAAACAAAAAAAAGCAAATTGCATGACACTTTCATATCAGTAATTTCGGGTTATCTGTCCCTAGTATCACTTTTTGCGGCGTCATTTTAAACTGCTTGCTTAATTTAAACAAAACAAAACAAAACAAAAAAAAACAAAACAAAAAACAAAATCACTGATCCTTAGCATGTGTTAAAGAATTGATGGGCGCAATGGGAAAGTATATTATTAAAACAAACGTAAAAACATATAAAGACCTTTTCTTTTTACTGACAATATTTTGGATAGACAGGGAAAAGAAAATTTAATAGTCATGAGTGAGCGGTTTTGAGCTCGGTCTGACTCGTTTAGAGTTGTGGTAAATAATAAAAAAAAACGAAATAAACAACAAATAAACAGAGCAACCTTGTTTTTTTTCTGTCCATTTTTTTTGCAAGTTTTTAGTCGTTTCAAAACATTGTGCCACCCATAATGATTCTTATGCAGAGATAAAACTTAACCATCAGATCACAAACAAAATTCTGTTCTCAAACTTACTCCAATTTATTACAGCAAAATATAGGTTTCGGCACAAAGGAAAACAGAGGTTGAAACAAGGTATTAACATAACCATGGTGCGCATTTATTCTGCTCAAATTATCTAGAAAAGTGCGCAAATTTTCACCTTATTACATAGGCTTAGTTCTCCTGAGAAAATAATACAATTTTCCTATTCTACATAACGTTATTATTTAAATATTGCTTTGTTTTATGCCAGTTACTCATTATATTATTTTAACCACAAGGTCAAATTTGTCTACAATAAATCTCATAAAGGAGTCGTTTTCAGTCCACGATATTCGCGTCACCAAGGATAATGTTCGCAACAAACCAAAACAACGTTTGACAAACAAACAGCATTCTTTTTACAAGCCAATTTGGCATATTGATGTATTTCGATATTGTTGGAAGCCAAGGGCGAACTATCTATTAGGGCATAATCCGCACTAAGTCATGCAGAGACGCAGTGAAAACAAGTTGCCTGAAGGCCAGGTTGGAATGTTTGATAATAATCGTGTAACGGGCCAAAATCTGCCCACCAGAAAGAGATGGGGGAGGGGGGAGAAAGAGAGAGAGAGAAAGAGAGAGAGAGAGAGAGAGAGAGAGAGAGAGAGAGAGAGAGAGAGAGAGAGAGAGAGAGAGAGAGAGAGAGAGAGAGAGAGAGAGAGAGAAATCAAATAAAGTGTTGTTTAGCGAGAACGGTCCATAAACCAGTGTGAAGGTCAGAGGGCATCTAAAGATTTTGTTTATACATTTCTCTCTTAGTCGCAGGTGTTATTTCTTGATTGTGTAACCAAGTTAGTTACAGCCTTCTATGAGTTTAATAATCAGCCCACTCTTATTCAGAAAAAAAAAAACGAAACAAATCAAGAATATAAAACAAAACAAAAGAACAGATTCTCGTGAATGAGGAAGCTGACCACACATTTGAGAGATGGGACCAAACCATCATCACAATTCCCCGAACTGGGCACTGCATCCTAAAAAGATATCTACATAGAATCAAAATAGAACTCGCCCCTTCCTATGCCTGTGGCATAGACAAAACATTAGAACAGGTTCTACTATCCTGCCCGTAATATGAGGAAGCCAGAAAACAAACATGGCCATGCCCTACCTCCATAGAAACCAAACTACATGGCCAAACAGAGAACCTACAAAAGACAGTATCTTTAATAAAAATGACTGGACTGGTAAGATAATCAGCGAAGAAGAAGAAGAAGATGAAGAAGAAGAAGAAGAAGAAGAAGAAGAAGAAGAAGAAGAAGAAGAAGAAGAAGAAGAAGAAGAAGAAGAAGAAGAAGAAGAAGAAGAAGAAGAAGAAGAAGAAGAAGAAGAAGAAGAAGAAGTTCCAGCATTTTGGACGTAGTCATGAAACTCCATAAAGGTCTCTGGGTAGTTGTGTCCGGCGAGGGCAGAACACGTGACCTCAGAGTAGCCTTGGAAGGAGCGTTGGTTCAGTGCCAGTAAATACTCAGACTTACCAAGCCAGTAAACACTCAGACTTACCAAGCCAGTAAACACTCAGACTTACCAAGCCAGTAAACACTCAGACTTACCAAGCCAGTAAACACTCAGACTTACCAAGCCAGTAAACACTCAGACTTACCAAGCATGATTTAAAGTTTAATGTTTAAATAATAGAAAGTAAAATGTTGTTTATACAATTCAAAATCATGCATAATTGGTGTTCTTTATTTTTTTTTATAAACCGGCCCGATATTGTATGTGTTGTAAGAACATAGCCTAATCTTTTGTTTTAATTGTGGAATACACTGAAGGATAGAATCAAGATTGCAAGTGTTATCAAGCGCTGCCACTTCCCTCACTAACTGACCCTCATCATATCCGCTCCGCTAGGCTAAACGTTGACTTATCTGTTCCGTGAACAAGGGCTGGGGAATCACCTAGCTATAGACGGGCCATATCAAGCAACATAAACTTTTCACACAACAAAGTTGTATTTCAGTTCCGGGTTTTTCTCTCGTTATGAGAGAAAGATTGTATGAAATCACTCGACGCTCTTTCCATCAGACCTACTTTCTCAGCGGCTCTACGAGAAGCGAAAATATGTGATACGTACTTTAATTCTTGATTTTGACACAAATGGTTCTTTCTGCATATCTTGTATCGAGGGTTACGTCCCCCTTTTCTACCATACCACTTTTCTCAACAGTAATCAGACGTCTATCAAATTTGATTTTGATATCTATTTTGGTTTTTTTTTTGTTGTTAGTATTGTAACGCTAAATAGTTTTATATCTCTTTAGATTCGCCATTCCCAGCTCTGTAATAAAGAAGAGGATATGAGCCGTTATTCAACAAGATTAAGCCCATCTATAACTGTAGTGTTTAAAGTAACGAAAATATGACGGGTGAAATGAAATGGTCACTAATCTTGTCTCCCCCTTCCTTACTAACGCGACAGCAATTGCTATGTAAAGCAAAGTAATACGGGTGATTTGCCCAGGTAGAGTAAAAGATATGGCTTTCAATTGACAGTGCAGGACGTATAATAATATTAAGCATTTTTGTAAAAAAAAATCTCAATCTATTCATACATGATTTTAAAACCTTTTTTATCATAATTCGTAGAAATAACATAAATTACCGCAAGGAAATGCACCTCCCGGCACTTTTTGCAGGAATTTCAGAACAGTTTTTGTGATAGCATACAAAGATGTTTAACAAGATGTTCAAAGTTAAAAATAAGTCTTGTGATCTCGCCTCACAGCATCTTTCCTGGAGAGATGAGACACCTGTATACTCTCTTTAGTTGAGAAGTAAACTTTCCAATACTTATTTTGGCGTGCAAAGTTTCAGTTCTAGACCTAGATAAGAACAAGCCTTTAAAAAAAATTAACAAAAAAACAAGAAAAACAAAAAAAAACAAAACAAATAGATATCTTTTTAAAGGAGGGAAAGAAGAAAAAGGTGGGTGGGTGGGAGAGGGGGGGGGGTGAAGGGACTGTCTTTTAGAAAATGAAATTAATACAAGCTCGTATTCTGATCAATGTCATCCAGTGGATTTTCTGGATCAGTTCTCAGGAAATCTAAAAAAAATCGGATTCAAATCTCTCAGGAGAATTTTGATATTAACAAGAAAAGTGCAGGTTTCGTAACAATTTCTAAAGTTCAAGTTGGGTAATGTTAGCAAACAATAATTACCGTATTGAACTGACTTCAGAGGTTCTGTTGCTGCGGATAAGAATGTCGGATCATGCATACACACACACACACTCTCTCTCTCTCTCTCTCTCTCTCTTTTTCTCTCTCTCCCTCTCTCTCTCTGTCTCTGTCTCTCTCGCTGTCTCTGCCTGTCTGTCTGTCTCTCTTGCTCTCTTTCATACAATGTCTCCCTGTCCTTCTCTCATTCCCTCCCTCTCTGCCTGTCTCACTCGCTCTCTCTCCGTCTCTCTGTCTCTGTCTCTGTCTTTCTCTCTCTCTCTCTCTCTTTCCCTCATCTTATTTATTTTCTTCGTTTTTAGATAAATTATGAAATACGCAAATGGGATTATGATTTACCGATATTCTCGCTCATTTTGTTCCCCTATACAAGTGCTTCGAATGAGGAAGATCTTTTCCAGAATGCCCTATTGATACCTAGTACCTAGCACCAAAACAATAGAGCGTAGTAAGAAAAAAAAAAATTACGACTAAACAAAAATTCTTGGCACGTTTGCTCACCATGTGAGATAACATGATTGACAGATAAAGAGGGTCGAGCGAAAGATCAAGGACGATTGATATTTAATCCTCATACATTCTCACACGTGTGACAACCTTCAGAATAAAAAAAAACAACCAAAACTAAAAAAACCTAACCAAAAAACCTCGCGCACAAAACAATGAGAAGACACACGATCAATGTTGAGCTCTACACGTGTGTTGACACAGCTGGGGAGACTCGATCACCTCGTTGATTGAGCCTGTTTCGCATGTTGC
>JAWDGP010003624.1:260000-305000 GCA_033675545.1 Elysia crispata
TTAATATAACCGCAGATTACCTAAATAGATATTAATGAAAGAATAATGAGAGATCGGGCTAGACAAGGGCTACGCTTGGATAACTCTCCAGTTCACAGTGACACAGCAACACGAGTTATCTTTTGTGTCGATGAAAATCACCTGTGCATATTTTTTTTTCCTTCTGTTGTTCAGGTGTGTACGCTTCCTGGTTCAACAATGACTATGAACATTTTGTTCATGAAACGGAATTTTATTCAATGCCATGTTTGTAAGTTTGGCGAAATCTGTCAATCCATATGCGCGAAATAAATAAACTTAGAGTTACATTTTTACGTTCCCGTCTGAGGCAATTTAAATTCTTATCTCTTTGAAGTGAATTTAAACATCTTGAAGCATTGATATTAGTGCCGATGTATGGCATGTTTTATAATGCTATTATTTTAACCTCTAGCACTTTGCTTCGAGTGTCTTCAGTGAAGAGAGCATACACCTGTCTGTTTGTTACGTCACTAGTCTATACTGATGAAGCCAATCGTTAGGCGAAACGTTTAAATGTAATTTCGAATGTTGTACTCTTTGTCCATATAAGTCCAAGTTGGGTGATTGTTTACACCTTAAATTAGTTTATTCCATCTTTCACCCGTGAATACAGCGGATCCTTGGACTTATATATATATATATATATATATATATATATATATATAGTTGTGTCCAAGAGTTTAGAGTTTGTTTGTTTTTTATTCTATAACCTGTCTTTTTGCTAACCGCATTTAGCAGAAACTAGAACTATCGTTAGTAATACTGAAAAAAATATCCAGCTGAATTTGTTCTTCTCTAATGTATTTTAAGTTCTGTCTAACAGCTCATTATAAGGCTTTGGCGGAAGACGGCCCGCATTTTAGGTAATTTTTTGTTCGTTCTATACAAACTTCTGATTAGCGATTCAAGAAATATTTGAGTTTGTTGAAAAGATTTTTTTAATACTATCTTGCTGTTCAGGTTATCTTCGTAGAAATGGGGATTGACCTAATAATGCTATATTGAAGATTCTCTTCCTTCTTTTTTTCCGCAAAGCCTCCAACACTTTGCTTTATACCTTTTAGTTCAGTATTATCGTCTTTCAGTATATCAGGATATAAAGAATATTTGTTTATTTGATAACAGTTTAGAAAAAAGAAAATTAATAACTTTCAAAAATCCCAGAGACACCCTTGTCAGTACAAATAGCATTGAGGGCATACAACCCGATTCAGCGCTTCTATAGACAACTAATCTAATAAACCTTTCAAAGAAATCAAAGCTTATTCCCACGACTTTCTATTTTGTTAACCTCAAAATTTTCTGAGTCTGTCAAATGATTATCAGTAAATTGTACTTTCAGACCGGTGTGACACAAGACTTAAAATCATTAATACTTTGTTCAATCATTATTCGAATGGTTTTCTTTTCCTTTTGTAACCAAAACTTATTAAGTGAAAACAGAGAATGTGGAAACTTGGTTCTAATTAGCTGTGAGGCAATGATGTAATCGATTTCTCTCTCTCTCTCTCTCTCTCTCTCTCTCTCTCTCTCTCTCAGGACATTTCTCAACCTATCGAATACCGCCATGACATTTTCTCCAGTAGCTGAAAAACGCCCGGATGATAAGAAATCTCCAACTCTTGACGACTACGTACGTCCTTCGGTGGGGCGCAACCCTATCTTATCGAATGACTTGCACAGATGGCGTTACTTCTGAACTTATTAAACAAAATTAAGTATCCGGCGATATAGTCATATCTTCCCAGCATAGTTATGAACGCAAAGTGTGTGTGTGTGTGTGTGAGGGGGGGTGTTCAGCATGAGGAGGTTATGTGAGGGGAGTGAGGTGAGACTGGAGATAAATGAACACTCAGAGGCTAAAACATGAAATTGTTGGAAGAAACAAAGAAGGAAATATAAATAGGTAAAGAAAGAAGAGATTGAGAGAGAGACAGAGAGAGACAGACACAGACATAAATAAGTAGAAAGAGGGAAAGAGAGAGAGAGAGAGAGAGAGAGAGAGAGAGAGAGAGAGAGAGAGAGAGAGAGAGAGAGAGAGAGAGAGAGAGAGAGAGAGAGAGAGAGAGAGAGAGAGAGAGAGAGAGAGAGATAAAGAGAAAAAGCTAGAGAGGCATGTTGTTATAGTGCAGTCGCATCGTTTCAGGCCACTTAAGCCCCCTGAAGAGTCGCGGCTGAGTACTGCAGGCTTCCCTGGCTGCTCGTGCGTGAGCATGTGGTACAGGCACTGAGATCGTGAGCTGACATACACACATACACATATACACACACATACACTCGCACTTTACTCTTGCTCTTTCTCTTCCCTATCCAATTCGAATTTTTGGGGTTAAATGCATGCTTTAATATGCCTCCACTCTTTGTCTCTCATTCTCTCTCTCATGCGTAGGCTTTGCTTAACACTCAATTTTAAAAAATTTTTTTGTTTGTTATGCGTTTTTTTTCAGCTGTAACCATATTCATTGTAATTAATTTTCTTTGTAAAAGTACGGTATTGCAAGCACTACAAGATATTATCTTCCATTTTGATGCATTAACTATAAGTATAATCATAGGGAAAAAGGCATTGTGCGTTACGGCTGAATGTATAATAAATGTTCGTTTCATTCAATTCACTTTCTCTCTGTCTCTCTCTTTCTCTGTCTCTGTCTCTCTCTCTCTCTCTCTCTTTCTCTCTCTCTCTCTCTCTTTCTCTCTCCCTCTCTATTCTCTTGTCTTTTTTTGCAAAACTGTCCAAATAGAGAGAGAGAGAGAGAGAGAGAGAGAGAGAGAGAGAGAGAGAGAGAGAGAGAGAGAGAGAGAGAGAGAGAGAGAGAGAGAGAGAGAGAGAGAGAGAGAGAGAGAGAGAGAGAGAGAGAGAGAGAGAGAGAGAGAGAGAGAGAGAGAGAGAGGAGCATCAAGTATTCTTGCGATAAAGCATCTATTAGTTGGAGTAAATTTGCGTGCAGAGATTCGGGTCAAATATTTTAATACGCCTTTGTGGAGAACTAAAGAAGAAGGGGTTTTGTTTCTTGGCTGTTGTGTAATAAGTACAGACAAACTACAAGATAAATAAGTATTGCGACTGAAAAACTGGAGATGAAAGAGAGAATGGAATGAACCGGGAAATACTGATAAACATGAAGAGATATTCATTTAGTTATTTCCTAAATTTATCGATTTTCAGTTTTGTCCTCATGTTACTAAATGAAAAAAGAAAAGGGACATTATTAATACTGCGCAAGAGATATATATAGTGATAACTGCAAAGATTTTGATGATTGTCCTATTCATTGCTTCCAAGCTTTGAACTGGAGATGGGGCATGTTCTGAAGTCTTCACACCAGGGTCTGCAGATCTCAGGGCTGTCGATCAAATGTATGCCACGTGTGGCTCTGTTTCAGTAAAACAAAGTTCGAATTTTGCCTGATTTAATTTTTTATGTTCCCTCTCTGCGTCTGTCTCTCTTTCTCTCTCTTTTTCTCTCTGTCTTTCTCTTCTCCCTCCCTGTTTCTCTCTTTCTCTCTGTCTTTGTGTCGTTTACTCTTTCTCTCTTTCTGTCTCTCTGTCTGCCTCTTATCTTCTGTATATATATATATAAAAAAACTTTGTCTCCTTTCTTCTTAATAAATATATCGGTGCAAGCGAGGATCTCAACTGATTTCAACAATTGAGAGAACAAAAAAGCAAGGTTTTCTTTGTGTGTGAATCTTAGCTTTCATACACCTGATGTTTATGACATCTGAGACAGAAGCACAGGGTGTTCCAAAAACAAGTTTATACAGATGCTGTTTATTTTCTTAAACATTGTTTTTGTTCAAGAGAAAAAAGGCGTGCGCCATAACAACAGCACCAAAACAATTCAACAAATTAAATAATACAATATACAAAAATTAAAAAATAAACCTACCAAAAGTATAAGTTATATCTAATCAGGTTATACATTAAACCCTTTGAAGTCGCTAGATTTATTTGACTTTGCATCGTATTTTTTACTTCACGATTACTCAAGAGAGACCTGTTTCACTATCAGTGAGCTATCGATTTGTTACATAAACCAGCGTCAGTGATGCAGCCAGCACGAACAACCTGAGAAACTTTCTGTAGTTTGTTGTAGACACGTCAGGTATTGTTTCTAAAGATATTTCTCGCTTAGACCCAGAGGAACGAGAAGAGAAGCACCACCTGTATTTGGGTGATATTTGGATGTTGCTGTGTAGGGAGGTGATGATGTGTGGGTGGTAAAGGAACTGAGGAGGCGGCTGTTTGCTGAATCGTCGGACAAGACTGAGCTTCACATGATAGTGTTTCCTAAACAATGAGAGGAGAGCATGAAGAGATAGAAAGATAGACAGATAGACTGATCGATAGATAGATAGACAGACAGAGAGACAGATCGATAGATAGATAGATAGATAGATAGACAGACAGGCAGATAGGTAAATAGTTAGATAGAGGTAAAAGAAAGAAAGGTATATATATATATATATATATATATATATATATATATATATATATATATAAATAGAGGTAAAAAAGGAAGATATATATGAATTTATATATATAGCCATACAGGTATATTAAGAGAAAAAAGGCACAAACATGAGTAAATGCCATGAAATACTCCTGAAACCTTAATGATATTTTGTCTTACAATAAGCTATTCTTCCTCTTACATGACGTACCTCGGTCGGATCGTGTTACAACGTTTCGTAAGGTAAGTAAATCTGAGCACCTGAGTGTAGTTGTACTTTACATAGCAAGATATTGAGGAAGATGAAGGTGCAAATGCAAATTACACACACAAAACTAATGCGATTGAAATGTACAAAAGAAAAAAAGAAAAACAAAAATAATAGGTAAAATTTTAGAAACCTGAAAGTTCTGCTACACACAGGTAAACAAATACAAGCGGGACCACCGTGTGTAGGAAATCGAGCGTTATTCATTTCCATAGAATGATTCTTTTCTGTCTTCATTAAAATAACAAAAAAAAAAAACAAAACAAAAGAAAAACAAACTAAAAACAAGAACATGAAGAACAATAACACAATGATAATAATAATAGTAATAATAATAACAATAATAATAATAATGATGATGATGATAATAATAATAATAATAATAATAATAATAATAATAATAATAATAATAATAATAATAATAATAATAATAATAATAATAATAATAATAATAATAATATAAACAATAATAATAACTATTATGATGATAATACAGAAAAAAAAAAGAACTAAATCATCATAGCGAGCGCATATATCAGTAGTCTAGATAGTATTTCTAACATATTTTACCTCCGTTTCAAACATTGCGTGTGCTTTACTCGCCGGAAATCTACTGTTTTTTTTTTTATTTAACCGCTCTAACATTCTGTCACGTGTTGGATCTAAGAATATCCTCATCTTCATAAAGAAATGACAGCAGGACATCATTCAGTAAAATCAAAGAATCGTAATTCAGCTCGGGTGGAAGGTAATTTCTGCGTACTATAATGTTTTTTATTGATCAATAAAGAATAATTACCACTAGTAAAAGTCAAATCTAAGAATCTCTAGAGCAGTATGCAGCATATGTAATTATGACTTGTTGATTTATCCTTTTTTTTTTTGCTTGGGAGAAGAAATGTGGAGTTAGTCCCTAAGAAGTATGATGTTATTACCTTTGATCTAAAACTGAAACAGTTAGATTTTTATTTTATTTTTTTTTTTTGCTCAGAAGAAGAAATGTGGAGTTAGTCCCTAAGGACTACGATGTTATTACCTTTGATCTAAAACTGAAGCAGTCAGATTTACCTCCAGCAATCAAGAAAAGCTGGTCTAAACCGTTGATGCTTTCTAATACACCTGAAGCAATGAAGCTGTTAAACAGACGTAACTTATAAAAGCGTTATCAATGCGAGTAATGCAGTCTTGGCTTTGCTTAGTTTGGTGACATTGATGTTTAATTGATTCCACCAGTCTAATTGCTTCACAATCATTACAATTCAGAGGATTACTTAGTCTATCAAGTAGACTGAATGTTTGATATAACCCATCCTCGATGAGGAAACTAGAAAAAAAATCTCTAAAAGACCATAACTCTGGTAATTGAAATCCTTGATCTTTTTCATTTGTTATTGCAATCTTCATTCCGATCGTTTGGCCTCATTTCTTTTGGTTTGTTACAAGACACAAAAACTAATTGATATAGAACATTGACTGTTGTCAAGCTTTGATCATGTCAAGATCAGTTTATGTAACTTGGCCCATCAGATCAACAACCACTAAACAGGGAAGGGTGTAAAAAGATGGACCAAACACTTAACCCATGACGTTGAGGCGACTCTAACTTAACATTACATTTCATTACAAATGTAAGGGGGGAGTATTAGGTGGGGTGGGGGTATTGGTGAGGGGTGAATATTAAAAGTCATGGATGAAATGTCGTTCAGTGCAGTTGAGCGGTTCTATTTGCTTTGTGCCTGTACTCACAAGCATTTGAAATAAAGAACAAAGGGCCGTGAGTCTAATGAACAAGCAAATTGTAATTGGTCTTTCTGTCTCTGTTATAAGTCTATTTTCTCTCTTCATTCCTCCATCTCTCTACGTCTCTAACATCCTTTCATTCTTGCTTTCCCCTTGCCAGTATGACTGTTTCTCTACCGTTCTGCAATAATATATCTTGGTCTTTTTCTTGCCCCTGCCACACATACATACGTACATATATATATATATATATATATATATATATATATATATATATATATATATATCTGCATTCAAAATCTTCTGGGACTTTTTAATCTTGGTTCTTCTTATAAAACCATTCTTCCTCTCTCTCTCTCTCTCTCTCTCTCTTTTTCTCTCTCTCTCCATCTGTCTCTCTTTCTTCCTCTCTTTCTCCCTTCCTCTTCTCTCTCTCTCTCTCTCTCTCTCTCTCTCTCTCTCTCTCTCTCTCTCTCTCTCTCTCTCTCGCTCGTTCCCTTTTCATTCTCTCCTACTGGCAACGACAATAAAAAATATTTTCTTACAAGCCCATCTCATGACCATCTTCCGTTGACATTGTGTAAAAGACCGAAACCCACCACATTGCGATGGACGCCAGAGCCACCTCCACTCACACGGTTCCCACTCGACTTGACGCGCTCTGATAGCCGAAACATCCAAGTGAGAAACTCGATGCATTATTAAACGAGCCAGGTCTGGAAGAAAAGTTGACTACATCTGGGATATATGTATACAGCTTCCTTCTCCCAGTTGTACTTTTAGAGTTAAACTCGCTGTTGTATAGTTTGTTTTATGTAAAAAATTTTTTTATAGTTATTATATTAGCATTCTCGTATTTGCGGTTGATATTTTTACATCGACCCTGTTACTGCTGCTGCTATTTTAAAATTCTAGTTGTTTAATATTTTGGTCGCCCTTTTACCGTAATTGAACACACTTACCCAAGAGTCATGGATAAGAATGAACTATATAAAGCCAACGAATCAACAGGCAATCATAACAAATAAATGGTCTTTTATCAATCATAGCCGATCGTGAAATGTATGATAATAACTCTTCTAATCAAAAACAAAGATTTTGTTTACTCTATTTATTGTTAAGGTTTTTTATTTACCTACACAATACATTTATTTATTTGTTCCTTAACTTATTTACTTTTTTTTTTTTTTTTACAATTTTATTTGATTTTTTCCCCATTTATCTTCTTCTTACTGTATCCCTTCATATGTTTTGGGGACGATCCGTTGTTCTCGGTAAGTTTGATTTACTTTGTATCGATTTTTTACATTCTGGAACTGCTCTAATACTAATTTTGTTTTCTATTACTTTGATTCTTAATATTCATAAAACTTCACTGCGTCATTCAGTTGTAATATTAGTAGTAGTAGTAGTAGTAGTAGTAGTAGTAGTAGTAGTAGTAGTAGTAGTAGTAGTAGTAGTAGTAGTAGTAGTTGTAGCAGTAGTAGTGGTAGTAGTAGTAGTAGCAGCAGCAGCAGTAGTAGTAGTAGTAGTAGTAGTAGTAGTAGTAGTAGTAGTAGTAGTAGTAGTAGTAGTAGTAGTAGTAGTGGTAGTAGTTGTAGTAGTAGTAGTAGTAGTAGTAGTAGTAGTAGTAGTAGTAGTAGTAGAAGTAGTAGTAGTAGTGGTAGTAGTAGTAGTAGTAGTAGTAGTAGTAGTAGTAGTAGTAGTAGTAGTAGTAGTAGTAGTAGTAGTAGTAGAAGTGATAGTAGCAGCGACAGTACTGTTAGTGTTTATTAATTACCTGGACTAAAACAGCCATGTATTTCTCCAACAGGATAAGAGAGCAATCTGTGTATTTAGCACACCTGCCTGGGGGTGGCACACACTGGAAATATAAGGTTATAAGATCTGATGAAAGCTTACCGTTAGGAATCCTCAAAGGGACCACAGTTTTGTGACAAGAGGATAAAGAAATTTTTTTTTATGGTTATGTAAAGGTTTCGAATTTCCTTCTTCGCCCAGGGGCTAGTTTCCTTCAAACATCGTAAATAATAAATTGTTTTAAAGATTGAATATCTTTAAATTATAATCTATTTTTGGGTTCTTCAGATTTTCTCTCAAATTTTTTGTCTTTAGACATGATGGAGAATGCTTTTGCAAGGCAATACTCAAATAGCTTTATTCTCTAGATTCGAGGAAAAGGGAAAAAGGTATAAGAATAAAAAAAAATATTTGGTTTGCAGAAAAGCTGTGTTTTGAAAAGGTTTAGATATTTACTTCAAAAGAATAAGGTGGAAAAGATTGGAACTATTTACAAATGCAATGAACAAAAAATAATGAAATTCATGGTATAAAGTAGTCTAGGAGAAAGCAAGGAAGGCACGTGGGATGAGGGAAAACAGAAATGGTTGACAAGGGGACACAAAGAAAATAAATAAATCATGATTGACAGAGAGAAAGAGAGTGGGAGAGAGAGAGAGATAGATAGATAGAGAAAGAGAGGTAAATAGAAAAATAGATAGATAATAGCAGTAATAGTAGACATTACCAAAACTTTTTTCTCCACAGAGATAGAAAGATAGATAGATATAAAATGAGAAGGAGAGAGCGAGAGAACTGCAGTTCTTAAAATTAAATTATGCCATGCACACTTAGAAACATGTGCATGGATATATTTTCAACAAGTTGCTTTAAAAATCATAAGGAAAAAAATGTAATTAAGGACAGAAACAAATCGTAGAAACTCTTAAACTGTGTCAGTTATAATTAAACCCTTGCAAGATGATTACATTTAATCACTTAAAAAACGAGGGCTTTTCTAGCGTATTAGGGGTGAAAATGGCCATTATTCAGAAACTGTGGCACCGGCTTTTATTGTGTAAACGGTGACCATTAGCTTCTCACTGCAAGAAACAATTCTGAACAAAAAGCATCATTAGTGGACGCATCCTTAAGGGTGGCAGCAGAAAGATGGCTACCTTAATTGATAACTGGTCAAAGACAGAAGTGCAAGATGTAATTAGGTTGTGCGGAATGCAATTGCTTTAAAGAAAACTTGACTGATAGAAAAAACATACAAAAAGTAATGGTTGGTGCACTTTAACATTACAACATCAAACCGCGCCTTCAGTAGGAAAAAATCCGATAGTATTCTTTGGAGTATGTTTGAACTATGATTGAATTAAAATAAAGTTTCGAGAAACTGGATCCTAGTAGTGAAATTAAGTGATGAAAATCGTAAAATAAATATTGAAATTAAAAAAAGCGCAATCCAAAACAAATAATATTGTTGGTTACGTTTTCATTATTTTAAAATTTTCCTTTCAGAAACTAAATGCAAATTGAATTTGAGGATGTAATATCTCCTTTTTCTATTATTTTGAAATATTTGAATATTATTAAAAAGGATTACATTACCACTTTTGCTTCATCGCTTTACTGGCTAATTAAAATTCTTTAGAAAGTCTTTAATCACGTTTGATGATGAAGCATGCACAAGGGAGTGAACTACTGTTAACAGATTTGGCAAGCCAAAGATAATTGTTATCAGAGTAGTGTTTAGAAACCAGCTCTTGTCCTTAAATCATTCCTAACGTGTGGTGGTTATGAACACGAAGCGGAAGGAAACGAGTGCAGTCGTACCAAACAGGACTAATTTGATTGAATGAAAGGAAGAGATGAAGACGGAAAGATAGAAACAGAGAAAGAGAGAGGCAGAGAGAGACAGAAAGAGAGAGAGAGAGAGAGAGAGAGAGAGAGAAACAGAGAAAGAGAGAGGCAGAGAGAGACAGAAAGAGAGAGAGAGAGAAGGGAAAATTTAGGGAGATGAGGGGAGAGGGGGCAAAGTCAGAAGAAGAGATCAGAGAAAAAGAGATTTACATAGAGAAAGAAGGAAAGAAAGAGGGATAGGCAGAGTTGCAAAATAGAGAGAAGCGTGCGACTTAGGGAGAAGAAAGAGACATAAACACAGGGACGTATAGAAGAAGAAAGGAGAGAGAATGGTGCAAGGAGATGGAAAAACATGAAAGATTTGACACGAGAGAGAAGGAATTAGCTTTGGTCAGAAAGGGAGAGGAAGACAGCTAGACAGGCATGCAGACATAAATAATAACACAGATATTTTAAAGGGACAGTCACTTGATGAGAGAGAGATAGAAATAGAGAGGAGAGTTAGAGAGTGAGATATAAAAAGGGAAAATTATACCGAGAAATGAGGTAGAGAGAGAGAGAGAGAGAGAGAGAGAGAGAGAGAGAGAGAGAGAGAGAGAGAGAGAGAGAGAGAGAGAGAGAGAGAGAGAGAATGAGAAAACAGTTTGAGGTCTTGAAAGAGAAATAGGATATATAAAAGTCTAAAGCAAAGGATACAGAGAGAAAAAAGTGGCTGTAAAGTGTAGGGCTGGTAGAGTAGACGAGTACCACTACCATTCCATTAAACGTTAAGATATTGGCAGACAGCGGGCAGCACTCAGGGCATATTGCACGCATAGCAGGAGCGACTGGTGCTCTTAATAACTCATTGAGTCCAGGCACTCATAAACAAGGCTGGCTCAGCAATTTCTGGTCCATTATAGAGCCAAAGTCCTGCTCAACGTCCAATATTTAACGCCAAAGTGGAGACGTACGATGGGGTTGATCACGAACAATTTGTTCCGTTATGAAGAAAACAACTTGTTTATGAAAATTCGAATTTTAATGATTAAGTTGTTCTGGGAGGGCGTATGTCAATGTTTCCTGGGGTTAGAGAGAGGCGAATTGGCTGAAGCTGTGAGAAGTTTGATATTTCGAGGAATTTCAACTGAAAGTGGGAAATTTGCTATTTTCTATATTTTATGCTAAAGTGGAAAAAAAAAACTGAGTGGAGTTATGATAGCTCAGTTTAATATATATTTTTGTCTGTAAATGACAAAAGAATACAGGTTTTTCATAGTTATTTCCAAACATCAGACTGTTTCCCTTCTTCTATGTACGCTCTTTTTCATAAGAAATGTATGAAAGATGTTTTGATAACAATTTTTTTCTTAATTTCTAACGAGGGTGCTTAAGCAAACTTAAGATTTTTTTTCTGACAACAGGACATAACAACTAAAAGAAGAATCTAACATAAAATCGGTGATTAAAGGCGACAGACGCTGGTACATCTTATGGTTATCATACTGGATGAATGGATAAGGACACGCCGTGAACAGCGAGAAGAGACTCGGATATTGACACCTTATGGTTATCATACTGGATGAATGGATAAGGACACGCCGTGAACAGCGAGAAGAGACTCGGAT
Organism: Elysia crispata; assembly: GCA_033675545.1. Lineage (NCBI taxonomy): Eukaryota > Metazoa > Mollusca > Gastropoda > Plakobranchidae > Elysia > Elysia crispata. Next base: position 271,738 of record JAWDGP010003624.1, read on the forward strand.
ATTGACACCTTATGGTTATCATACTGGATGAATGGATAAGGACACGCCGTGAACAGCGAGAAGAGACTCGGATGTTGACACCTTATGGTTATCACACTGGATCAATGGATAAGGACACGCCGTGAACAGCGAGAAGAGACTCGGATGTTGACACCTTATGGTTATCATACTGGATCAATGGATAAGGACACGCCGTGAACAGCGAGAAGAGACTCGGATGTTGACACCTTATGGTTATCATACTGGATCAATGGATAAGGACACGCCGTGAACAGCGAGAAGAGACTCGGATGTTGACACCTTATGGTTATCATACTGGATCAATGGATAAGGACACGCCATGAACAGCGAGAAGAGACTCGGATGTTGACACCTTATGGTTATCATACTGGATGAATGGATAAGGACACGCCGTGAACAGCGAGAAGAGACTCGGATGTTGACACCTTATGGTTATCATACTGGATGAATGGATAAGGACACGCCGTGAACAGCGAGAAGAGACTCGGATGTTGACACCTTATGGTTATCATACTGGATGAATGGATAAGGACACGCCGTGAACAGCGAGAAGAGACTCGGATGTTGACACCTTATGGTTATCATACTGGATCAATGGATAAGGACACGCCGTGAACAGCGAGAAGAGACTCGGATGTTGACACCTTATGGTTATCATACTAGATGACTGAATAAGGACACAAACATTAGTAGACAGAAATATGACAAGAGGCTGACAGCAATATGACAAGAACCTGATAGGAATAAAAAAAAAACCTGACAGGGGTATAAAAAGAACCTGCCAGGAGTAGAAAGAACCAGACAGATGATGATAAGAACCTGACACGAATAAGACGAAAACCTGGCTGAGGTGGTACAAGAAGCTGACAGCATCAGACAAGAACATAACAAACGTGGGTCAAGATCCTAAAAGGAGTAGACAAAACCCTGACAATATTAGGTAAAGGGCCTGACAAGACTATGGCAAAAACCTGACAGGAGTAGACTAGAACCTGACAGGAGTAGACAAGAACCTGACAGGAGTAGATAAAAACCTGACAGGAGTAGACAAGAACCTGACAGGAGTAGACAAGAACCTGACAGGAGTAGATAAAAACCTGACAGGAGTAGACTAGAACCTGACAGGAGTAGACAAGAACCTGACAGGAGTAGACAAAAACCTGACAGGAGTAGACAAGAACCTGACAGGAGTAGATAAAAACCTGACATGAGTACACAAGAACCTGATAAGAAAAAGACGGGAACCTGACTGAGTTGGTACAAGAAGCTGACAACAATAAGCAAGAAATTGATAAGAGTATAACAAAAACTTGACAAGAATAAAACGAGAGCCTGACTGATGTGGTACAAGAACCTGATAGGAGTAGACAAGAACCTGACAGGAGTAGACAAGAACCTGACAGGAGTAGACAAGAACCTGACAGGAGTAGACAAGAACCTGACAGGAGTAGACAAGAACCTGACAGGAGTAGACAAGAACCTGACAGGAGTAGACAAGAACCTGACAGGAGTAGACAAGAACCTGACAGGAGTAGACAAGAACCTGACAGGAGTAGACAAGAACCTGACAGGAGTAGACAAGAACCTGACAGGAGTAGACAAGAATGTGACGGGAGTAGACAAGAAACTGACAGGAGTAAACAAGAATCTGGCAGGAGTAGAGAAGAACCTGAATGGAGTAGAGAAGAATCTGGCAGGAAAACAGAAGAACCTGACAGGAGTAGAGAAGAACCTGACAGGAGTAGACAAGAACCTGACAGGAGTAGACAAGAACCTGACAGGAGTAGACAAGAACCTGACAGGAGTAGACAAGAACCTGACAGGAGTAGACAAGAACCTGACAGGAGTAGACAAGAACCTGACAGGAGTAGACAAGAACCTGACAGGAGTAGACAAGAACCTGACAGGAGTAGACAAGAACCTGGCAGGAGTAGACAAGAACCTGACAGGAGTAGACAAGAACCTGACAGGAGTAGACAAGAACCTGACAGGAGTAGACAAGAACCTGACAGGAGTAGACAAGAACCTGACAGGAGTAGACAAGAACCTGACAGGAGTAGACAAGAACCTGACAGGAGTAGACAAGAACCTGAGAAGTATAAGAGAAGAACAAGGCAGGAGTATGAAAAGAACATCGTAGTAGCAGACAAGAAGCTGATATGAGTAGGACAAGAACCGAACTAGTATGGTTTAAAATTCTGACTTGAGAAGACAATAGTTTGATAACTTATTCAAAATATCTGCGCAGATATATCAACACTCGTGCGAAACTCTTCTTCTGTACTTAACTGATTTACACAATGGTGATGTTGAGAGAAAGACTAAATTTATGTTCAGTATGACATTATGATGGTCTCTGAATGATGTACTGTCCCCTAAATATTCTGAAGATTCTGATCCGGAGAAAAAGGTTGAGGGCCAGTTGAGTTCCGTTATTAAGTTTACTTGGAATATGCTTTTCGAAGAATCTTACACGTTACACTTGTATGGTAATTCTTAAAGAGAGTCCCAATAGAAGACTTTGTTTGAGACTCAGGTGATGATAAATAATCTAGATTTACTGCAATCTAAGAGATAAAGAACAAAAGTAACTTTCAAAATACGTGAAACCCTGAAAGTTAATCAATATATCGGAATTGAAAACCTCGATATCTGTAATTATGGAAATAGTCATAGGTCAAAACAGGCCTTATTAATTTTATAGTGATAAATGTGGTTAGCAGAGGTCAATATACAGAAGAAGAAGTGAATTTTATAAATGGACTTAAATTTATTTTTGTGTAGGCCAAAAGATTTGCCCTGAATGAATAAAAAAAAAAAGATGCCTGTATTTTTCCATCACAAATTATACTATGGCCATAACTAAAAACAGCAAATATAAAATAATAATTTAGATGTTCATAATTATGACTCCTTTGACTGCAAAAGCGGTTAAAATCTTGTTTTCGGTTGATATAAAATTTATCTTTCGTTTTTCTTTTTTGTTATTTCTATAAATATTTATTCTTTAAATGAGAAAGGGACTGCTTTAGCCGTTGCGACTCCGTGAATATAACTCGATCTATACACTTTTTTTCTTTTTTTCACAATTCTTGTTTTGTCTGTGTACATGCCTGTATTTTGCTCTCTATCCCTATCTGTCTTTTTCTCTGTCCTTTTGTTCAGTCTTTTCATTCAATGAACATTCTTTTAGACATCCTCTGTTTTGCCATCAACACTAACACTTCCATATTTAATCTGCTATCTGTCTGTCTATCTGTCTGTCTGTCTGTCTGTTCCTCTCTCTCTCTCTCTGTCTCTCTCTCTTTGTCGCTCTGCCTATATGCCCCCCTCCCTTTTTGTCTCTCTCTCTTCCTCTCTTGATATATTTGTCTGTTCTGTATCCCTCTTTCCATCAGATGTTTCAATCCCCCCATCTGGCTCTTCTCTCATCCCCTCACCCTTCACGTGATTTACTGAAGATTCCGGTTTTTATTTATTTTTTTCCGGTTCCCTCGTTACATCAAGAGGAAAGATGATAAATAATGTGCCAACAGGCTCAGTTCTACGACCTTTGATTATTCGATATGGCTCGCGCATGCGTATCATTTAACCCCCAACTATCGGTTGTTTAAAGTTTCATATCGTTGATTTATCTTTCGCCTCATGTGAGAAAATGATTAAAATTAATCAGGGGTTTTATCGTTTTACTATCACTTGTATCTCATGGAACGGAAATGAGACAGCTGTGATCATTATGATATTTGTAAATTCTGAGCCGTGCAAGAAAAAAATTGTATATCAGATTTCCAAATGAGTTAAGTTCTCCTCAGATATCAATCTTGTTTTTTTTTTTTTACTTTTATTTTGAAAAAAAAAAAAAGGTAATCTTAAGAAATATGTATGGCGCTTGATTCAATATGATTAAGTGTTGCGGAAATATCTACAACGCTGACGCATAAATCTGAGATACTTTGTATAAAGTACAGAATGCTCCGTAGATTAATATGGAATGGCATGATGAAATAAAGCATACTGATGTCAAGGTCGATGCAAAACACGTCTTTTCAAAAGGAATATCAAGCAGTTCTTTTTAATTTTTTTTTGTTGCAAATTCCCATGATCCTTTATCAACCAAGGTAGCGTTCAGAAAGTGATGCTCAATACTCTTTCTCTGTTGATGTGGCTCCAACGCGTTAGAAAAGGCCAAAGCAAAGCCATAAGTGCCTTTATTTAACTTAGTTTATTAAAATAAGGAGGCAGAAAATGTCATACTCGAAAGACCAGAGACATACAATTTTTTATTATGTGACGGTTTGAATTTCTAACAAGAAAAGCGGACAAAGTCGTCTTTAAAATTTTACAAGAGTAAAGCTTGACAGTGTATATATAAAAAAAAAAACAACTAATTTTTTTTTCAACATTTGAAGGGACCTTATGCCTTCAGAATAATTATTCAGCTTAATTAACTTTGTTAAAGCAGTGGTTTTTTTTCCAAGTAGTAGTTCTAAACTGTTTGATGCGACGTAATTCTCAATTAAACGACCAACTTTGCCCCACCGAATTCTAGAAATAGTTCTAAACTGTTTAATGCGACGTAATTCTCAATTAAACGACCAACTTTACCCCCACCAAATTCTAACACGATCCGGAATGAGTGCCCGAAGATCTTTCCAAATGGTTTGAAAATTTCAAGGTCTGAAAGGAAAGACAAACTTGCCTGTTTTTCGTCGTGACTAGACTTGTGTCAGGGACACATTAGGAGCAATTAGAGTCTCAACGGTAAGCTTAGGCCTACGATGGGCTTAATTTAATATATAAACCCTTTATACTTCTCTCTCTGTCTGTCTGCCTGTTCCACTCTTTTTTTCTTTTCTTTTGTGAGTCTATATGCCTGTCTGTCTATCCCTCCTATTTCCTTTCCATGTGAGTAGCGAAAGCAAAGTATTTATGGACTTTGTTTCTTCTTCCTCGCCGCCCCCTCCCCTATCTCTCCTCATTCTGTCTCTCACTCTCTTACTCTCTTCATTGTCTCTCTCTATCTCTCACTCTCTTACTCTCTTCATTGTCTCTCTTTCTATCTCTCTCACTCTCTTACTCTCTTCATTGTCTCTCTCTATCTCTCACTCTCTTACTCTCTTCATTGTCTCTCTCTATCTCTCACTCTCTTACTCTCTTCATTGTCTCTCTTTCTATCTCTCTCACTCTCTTACTCTCTTCATTGTCTCTCTCTATCTCTCTCACTCTCTTACTCTCTTCATTGTCTCTCTCTATCTCTCACTCTCTTACTCTCTTCATTGTCTCTCTCTATCTCTCTCTTTCTATCTCTCACTCTCTTACTTTCTTCATTGTCTCTCTCTATCTCTCTCTTTCTATCTCTCACTCTCTTACTCTCTTCATTGTCTCTCTCTATCTCTCTCTTTCTATCTCTCTCTCTCTCTTACTCTCTTTATTATCTCTCTCTATCTCTCTCTCTCTTACTCTCTTTATTGTCTCTCTCTATCTCTCTCTTTCTATCTCTCACTCTCTTACTTTCTTCATTGTCTCTCTCTATCTCTCTCTTTCTATCTCTCACTCTCTTACTCTCTTCATTGTCTCTCTCTATCTCTCTCTTTCTATCTCTCACTCTCTTACTCTCTTCATTTCTCTAAATTCCATATATCTACATGTTTGCCCCAGGCCTGTTTCTAATTTCCTAACACTCGTTTTCTCTGTATCCACATGCCTCATCCTTTCTCCCCTCTCTCAGCAGCTCTTCCTCTATCTCCAGTACAAACCCTCTCATATCCTCTGATACACATTGTATCCGCGTCAATTGGAGACAGACTGTTTACAAATACATGGAGCTGGTCTGAACTGAGAGCAAGGCGCAACAATGTCGTCAGCTGGGGAACTCGGAAACAATCTGACATGTGCAGCCAGTAATGTGATATCTCTACGAAACTTAAGTCTGACAAGGTAAACGCTGAGAAAGAAAAATAGAATATGCACCCTCTAAAAACCGCTTAGGAAAGATAATCAAAACTGAGCACTTCAGCTAAACGCTTAATAACTTTTAAAATTTTTATGCTTTGAAAACTCTGTTCTAATTATTGAACAGTTTAAAAACTGCAGTTATTCACAAACTCAGGTGAGATGATCAAGGTTCGCCATCTAAATCTGTATTGAACAGAATTCTTCATTAAAAGAAATGAAAAACCTAATTTTGAATCGAAAGTAATAAAGCCTAAAAGTGAAATCAGCTCTACTAAACGCAATTTTTAATTGTCCAGTACGAAAAGATAGTTTAGAAGCTTCTTACAGCTCACACCAAACCAATTCTCATAAGGAAGAGGGGATATAGAAGACGTGCTGCCTCTATAGATCAGCTTATTCTAGTGATTGTACCTGAGGCTTTCTCCGAGTCCTATTGACGATGGTGCGGGAGCATTGCTATATGGCTGACATTACTCGACAGATTTCACCATGCACGGTAGTCAAGACATCGAAGACATCATCAGAAATTTTGGATGAATATTGTTTGACACGACTTACTCAGCAATACATGTTTTTCAAGTATTTTATTTGCCGTTTCAATAAGAAACTAACTCAAGATCCGGACAGCAGCTACTCAGCATCTTCAGAATGGTTCAAATTTCTTTTGGGTAATTGTTCTAGTTTGTAAATTCAACGGTTTTCATTTAGTTTAAGTTCCAAAAACTTTTTCATTACCAAAAAGTAAAAAAGGACTGATTGCAAGTTATCGTGTTAAAAAAAGTAATGAAATAAGATTAATAAAAGAAGACTTTTCTTCAATTCTTAACTTAAATTTTGGTATAACATAGTAAAATCTTTCGATTACACGGCAGATTTGTTAATGTAAATCATTAGATCATTTTTGTACACGTTTTTTGAGACAAGTGTTTTTTTTTTAGAAATTCCGAAAGAGTAGCGAGCTGCCACTAGTTAAACCAGCCCCGGGAGTTTTCTTCGCTCCTTGCTCCTCCGCCTCACTCTTCTGTCTTCCCTTCAGTACATCTCCACCTCTTCGCTCCTTGCTCCTCCGCCTCACTCTTCTGTCCTCCCTTCAGTACATCTCCACCTCTTCGCTCCTTGCTCCTCCGCCTCACTCTTCTGTCCTCCCTTCAGTGGAGTTTAAAACATCTCCACCTCAGCCAGCTCTATGCCTGTTGCTACAATCTTCTGTCCTCCCTTCAGTGGAGTTTAAAACATCTCCACCTCAGCCAGCTCTATGCCTGTTGCTACAATCTTCTGTCCTCCCTTCAGTGGAGTTTAAAACATCTCCACCTCAGCCAGCTCTATGCCTGTTGCTACAATCTTCGAATCTCTGTGCTTCCATCTCCATGACAACCTTTCAATGTTTGTCCACGTGGCTCTCCGACTCTCTCTATCTCCTTCAACAGTTAATCACAAAGTTTTATTTAACAATAATTATTACAGTCTATAACGTGATAATGCTTACCTGTAACATTACGGTTTTATTGTTGCTGAATGAGACAAAAAATTTATTATTATAACTCAAAGTAAAATGAAAAAAAAAATCTTCAACTTTTCTTGACATTTGTGTATACCTGTGGGAGAATATTTTCTCGTATGTTTTTAGTTTTATGTCTAATCTAACATTTGTTAACATTCAAGCTTTGCTCCAGATAAGCGACCGTAAAATAATTTTAAAATTTATGCCCTAGGCATCAATCACCAAAGAAAATGCCATAAAAAACTGGATGTTATCAGCACGGTAATTTCGCACGTGTGTTTCAATCATAAATATTTCACAAAAGAGTTGTTTTGCAAATTATTGTTTACCTCAGTTGCATTTTTTATCTTTATCTTGTAGACAGAAGCAGTGAATGTTATCTAGATTGCCAAGGACAAGTACTGCACATCGAGGACAAGGTGGAACTGTCATTAAAATACAAATTAACCTCTTATATCTTTATAGGAAGCACATTATTAGGATTCTGCTTTCTTAAAAGTAAACAGCTAATATTCCAACATTTCCCCTCTTAACAAGTTCATTAAAATGTATAATTAAAGTGAAAATTGCAGTTTGCTCTCGGTCCTTCTTCTTCTTCTTCTTCTTCTTCTTCTTCTCTCTCTCTCTCTCTCTCTCTCTCTCTCTCTTTCTCTTTTTCTCTCTCTCTCTGTCTCTCTCTTCTTTTCTCTCTCTCTATCTCTCTCGATCTCTCTTTCTTAAATCTCTCTCCGCTTATTCTTTCTCTCTACCCTTTATCTTTCACTTTAACTGTCTGCGTGCTCTCTACCCTAATCTCTCTCTTTCTTTATCTTTCACTTTAACTGTCTGCGTGCTCTCTACCCTAATCTCTCTCTACCCTAATCTCTCTCTACCCTAATCTCTCTCTACCCTAATCTCTCTCTACCCTAATCTCTCTCTACCCTAATCTCTCTCTACCCTAATCTCTCTCTTTCTTTATCTTTCACTTTAACTGTCTGCGTGCTCTCTACCCTAATCTCTCTCTACCCTAATCTCTCTCTAACCTAATCTCTCTCTACCCTAATCTCTCTCTACCCTAATCTCTCTCTACCCTAATCTCTCTCTTTCTTTATCTTTCACTTTAACTGTCTGCGTGCTCTCTACCCTAATCTCTCTCTTTCTTTTCTTGTCCTTCATCTGTTTTCTCTCTCCCCGTCGGAGTTGTATTTCACACAAAACAGATACATTCAGCAGATATCTTTTAAGCTTTCGTTTTTAAGATTTTAGCAGGCCGTCAAACTCACCCACCGATAGTGCAGGGTTAGAATCCGTAAAAAAAAAGGTCACTTAAGATATCGGAGCAAAATTACTAACCCCTGGATAATGGCGGTCTTTTGAGCTAATGTTCAGTTGATGATACATGTATTTAATACATGTCCCTTTCTCTTGTTCGTTTTTTTTTTAATTGAATCTTTTTAAATACATTTCGATAACTAATACCTTCACCAGAGACACAACACGAACTTCTGCCGATGATAGGCACGCGCGGGTGCATGATAAAACAGACACGATAGTAAATGTTGTAACAGTGTCCTGATAGGCTCAGTAACTATCATATTTAGGTATCCGCAATTCAAATGGAGTGGACTGAAAAAAACAGGCAGTAGGCTAAATACTACAAACAAAAGAAAAGAAAAGAAACAAAAACGGAAATAAACCGTAAAGTTTAATATACTATGCTATATTTTGTGTTTAATTAAATTGTTAAATAGGTGGAAACATATTAAATGGACAGCAATCTTGATATGAATCACAAAGTGTGCTGCCAAATTATACATATGAGTAGGACCTTTGTCCCCTAGAGCCCCCGTCCTTATAAAAAATTATTTACAAAAGCAACAGAAACATCGGATGAGAACTTAAAGTCTAAGAATAAAATAATGTAGAAAGAGAAAGAAGCAACACCTCCACTGATCCGACCTGACGTTAAATGCCATAAACTAGACATTCATGAGGATAAAAAAAGGATATACTGTTATCTAGCAGTGGGACCTACCACTATAGAAATAACATTTCACAATCAACTTCGACATAAGATTTCGAAATCTCCTGTTTCCATCGGAAAAATATTACAAAAACATTATTCCAATAATGTTGAAAGTTTGTGAAAGGATCATATCGATGAATCAAATTTTTGAAAGTTATTTTGACAAAAATCATCGTGTCTTGTCTTTCATCCTAGCAAACCGCCTAGTTACCGGCAGGTGTGCAGAGAATGAGACAGAAATAATCACTCGGTAAAATGAAGAGGTCGGATCTGTCAAGAGAGCTGTGATATCATGCTAGTTGATTATTGTTAGTGCTCATAGATACTACAGTTTGATGGACTTGGTTGAGCAGATCATGATTCTATCTATATTTTTTTCGTACATTTAATGTTTTATGTCTTTCTTTCTTTCTTTTTTTCTTGAAAGAAACGCAAAACGAAAAGCTCAAAAAACTAGGACGCACCTAAAGCTATTCCCGATGAAATGTTAGAAAAATATTACGAAGTGTGTAAAATATTGAATAGGTGAGGTTTCAAGGTGCACACGGTATGTTGTTCAGATTGCACGTACTTACAGAAATTTATCCTTTTTTTAACCCTATTGAGGAAAAAAAAAACCTCGCGGAAATAGTTGACCGTAAAAATACTTTGCTTATTTTTAGAAAGACGAAATCTAGATTTAGATCTAGATTAAAATACAAAAAGAAGAAAAAGATAACAAAAATGTTATAAGCTAAAAAAATTCTTGTTTCCGATAACTCAGGTGGTGAAGCGGCAAGTGACGTGATTTTCCAACCTAGACTGCCTGGTTCTGATCTCGATTATACACTCACGCATTTTTCAAAAAAAAAAATTATTTTCATTTCTTTTGCTTATTTCTATCTCACTCATGATACTTTGATGGTTCGTCCAAAATGTTAATGTTTAATATATATATTTTTTATGACTATTTATATTTATTTATTAGATAAAGATAATCCACAATCACGACATAAAGTTAAATAAAATCCAATCATTTCTAACGTATTTTACGACCATGGTAAGGGAACGACATACTAACATGATCTTGAATATCCACCATTATTTTACGTCAAGCCAAACGAATACTTTACGAAATATGGAAAACTCAACTAATTTTGTACTTTCCAAATTTTAAAAAAATTGTTCCAGCCGTTTTTAACAGGCCAAGAATTTCGACTGCCTAGCGGGAATTCCTAAGCTGAGCATTTTTTTAACACTGTCTTGAAGATGATGAATGTTTCAAAAGATCTATAAATAAATCTGGATTTACAAAAATAGCTCGCTTCTATTATTCTGTTGCGCATGTGAGACCATACGTTTATATAGTTTGATTCTTATGGATCCTTCTTTCTTTCAAGTTCTAAGCTAGGAAAAAATAGCAAAAAAGCTCTGTTTTTAATAAGGTATTAGATTTTCTAATTTATTCTGAAAATCAAAAGCTTTAGTTGGAAAATGAAATCGGATTAGAGTACCGTTTTTCTCCTAATTTCTAGTAACCTTAAGCGTAAAGATATTTAAAAAAAAAATTAAATAATTTAGTATAACCTCAACCTGTGGGTAGAATGCTTAATATCTTAATGTGACAAACAAATCGGCCAGTTTGATACCCTTGAAATAATCACATTTTGGAGGGTCCCAAATTACGGTTATAAAATTCAGATTCGGCTGTTTCTCAAAAATTGTTTTGGTCCATTAATTTAGATTTCAACAATGGCGGCACTGTCTATTTTTTAAATTCATCGTAACGCTCATAGTATAAAATGGTTAAAAAAAAAGAGAAAGATAATAGTAGTTATCATATCGATGTGAGTTAGAATTGCGGCGATGCTACATATTCCCACACCGAGGTCTTGGATCAAAACCCAAGCCTTGACATTTGTGACATTTAGTCCTTGGGCAATTCTAAACCAGACTGTTACTTACCTGACACAAGGCTAAACTGGGTACCCGACTCGAATGGGTTCAGCAATTGATAAAGTATATCGTTTTATAGTTAAAGTATAAAGTTTGATAGTTTAAGTATACAGATCTAGTTTGATAGTTAAAGCATAAATTTTGATAGTTAAAATGTATGGTTTAGTAGTTAATGCATATAGTGTGATAGTTGAAGCATAATGGTTTGATTTTTTTCTTGTCACTGGATTTATGATGGGAAAAAAAATAAAATATGTATGTGGGTTAAGCTCATGTACATATATTTCTCTAATTTCTTTCTATTTTTACTGTGTCCAAGAATTTTTATTCCTTAATTCTTTGCGCTTCATTCATTACGTTCTACATACCTCAACTATTACTGACAGATTCTAGATTGTCTTCAGCTTAGTGCAAGCAATAGGCCACGTAAGAAGATAACTTCTAACATCCAATATCTTTCCGAAAATCCTGTATGAAAATCCAATATCGAAGCACAAAGAACTTAACCGACACAGTAATCCTTCTGTTGTGTTTTGTAACCTGAGGAAAAAAGTCTTTCAGCAAAGATCACAAGTGGAAGGAATGAGAGCCCCACCTCGATCTCTAGGCAGTCGTAAACTGATCTGCGCTGATCAGCGAATCACTGGGAGCAGAGAAATATCTCGACTAATTCCACACACGACCAGGTAACCGTAGATCTACCTACATCTGGTGCCGGTGACTGTTGTAGACTGTTTTGTTCGTACCTGAAGATCTAAAGAAACCTGGCTTGACTCACGCCCCCTGTTCGGCCTTCACTTACTCCATCCTTCCCTCTCGCTGCTGCATCTTCTTGATTAACAGCGCTTAAGATGTGTGTTAATTCCATCAGTTTCGGCTGTGAGTGCTCCTTGGCAAGGGGCGAGAACTGCCCTGTCTCCTCACGGGCGAGTAGACGTAAGGGCTGAGTACAGGTGAATATTGTTAGTCCAGATAAAAGGTTTGGTTATCTTAACGTATTGTCAGAACGAGGAAACAGAGGCTCGAGATAATGGAAAGGTGTACAACATAATTGATAGATGGAGCAAAAAAAAAAAAAAAAGAAGAAAGGACAAATTCATTCAAGGTATGGCATGGACGTTGTAGGAAAAACAAAAAAAAAGTTTGTTGAGTCGGCCATTGATAGTATGTGTAACTTAGTTTCTTAAGAACCGGGTATTTTTTCTTTCAAGCAAGCGACTTGCGGTTTTAAACGTAAAACAATTCTAAATAAGTGAATTACATTAAGATAATAACAACTGTAAATAAATCTAAGACAGTCCCGATATCATAATAAAACAGTATTGTAAGGCACAGAGTAAATACTTTTTTTGGATTATTGGGATATTTTTTTTTAATCCATGTTAGTTTCATATTTTCATTGCGCATTAAAATATGGTTGTGTAAAATTATATCTAAGAGACAGCGAGAGAGAGACAAAATATAGGGACAGAAAAAAACACAAAAACAAAGATAGAGCCCGAGCACGACAAAAACAGAGAGAGAGAGAGAGAGAGAGAGAGAGAGAGAGAGAGAGAGAGAGAGAGAGAGAGAGAGAGAGAGAGAGAGAGAGAGAGAGAGAGAGAGAGAGAGAGAGAGAGAGAGAGAGAGAGAGAGAGAGAGAGAGTAAAAGGGGGAGAGGAAAAGAGAGAGAGAGAGAGGGTCTAAAAAGAGACAGGCACACAACTTTATAACTACGGTGCCAAAAAAAAATCTTCAGTACAGATTCACAGATTTTCTGTACTGAAAAAGCCAAAATGAAAGACGAAACGTTTATATGTTAATTTTATAGTTGTGCTGTTTCTTTTTTTAGTCCCGTAGTTATAAAGTTGTGTGCCTGACTCTTTTTAGACACTGTTGTCCTCCAAATGTGTTTTGTTTTTCTAGAGGAAAAGAGAGCGAGAGAGAGAGAGAGAGAGAGAGAGAGAGAGAGAGAGAGAGAGAGAGAGAGAGAGAGGGAGGGAGGGAGAGAGATAGAAAGGCAGACAGACAGACAAATAGACAGGGAGACAGACAGACAGACAGACAGACTGACACGAAGAGAGGAAAGGAGAGAGAGATAGAGATAGAAAGAGACAGAGAGAGAAAGAGAGAGAGAGAGCAAGATAGATGGATAGATAGATATATAGATAGGTAGATAGAGAGTGAGAAAGAAAGAGAGAGAGAGAGACAGAGAGAGAAAGATCGATAGATAGATAGAGAGAGAGGTAGACAGAGATAGAAAGATAGAGAGAGAAAAAGAGAGAGAGGAAGATAGATAGATAGATAGAGCGAGAGAAAGAGAGAGACATAAAGAGAGAGATAGGGATAGAAACACAGAGAAAGAAAGAGAGAGAGAAAGATAGATGGAAAGATAGTTAGATAGAGAGAGAAATAGAGAGAAAGATAGAGAGAGAGAGAAAGAGAGACAGAGAAAGTTACGATAAGACAGTCAATTTAGAAAGACTAAGAGAACTCGTCGGATGATTAATAGAGACAGTTCTGAATCTTAGCCTCAGACTTCCCTACCCCCCTCCACACACACACACACACTCTCTCACCCCCTCCTGTCTTTGTTTTAGTTCTTCTCCAGGCACAAAAATAGACGAGGATGCACCACAGGTAAAAGACAGACAGAGAGGCCAAAAGTACGAGTGTTCAAGTTTTATTGATACCAGTCAAGGGTTTTATTACAAGACCCGTGATGTCTTTGTGGTATGATTCTAGAAATAGATGAATGGTTAAAGTAGGAACTTTGAGATCGGGAAACAGCACAGGAAGGGAGGGAAATCAGGATAAGTGTGAGATAGTACATATTTATGGATGTATACATGAAAATAAAAGAGGAAAAGAAATGGGATGAAAATAACGTAGTGAGAGGAAAAAAAAACAGAGATAGAGAGAGCGAGAGAAAAATACATAGTGACGAAATATAGGGAGATAAAGGGATAGATCTTTTTTTTTTGTATTTGACGATATGCTGTGCGTTGTTTATTGCAGCATCGTTTAATTAGCTGAGCACGTTTTTTGTTGTCTTTTTAAAATTGTTAGATGTGAACAACTCTGTGTGACTTTCGCGATATTGTGGTACTTTTCTCTAACAGAACTAGACTCCCAGATGGGGGAACAGTACAGGAAGGGAAGGAAAGAAGGATAAGTAGATATGGATGTTAGTCCATTATTATGCAGTAGAAAGATGAGTTTTCTGTTTTATCCCTTCTCCTTACACCGCACTCGGGCGCCCGTTATTCAAAGAGCGTCAAAAGAATTCAGGATACACAGTTAAATTAATTAGGTGTGGACATTTCAAAGGATAAGAAGATATGGAACTTTTCTTACACCGTTTTAAGTCTTGTCACAAGTAATTTTTTTTTTTTTAATTTATGTTTTGTCTGTTCCAAAATAGCTTTTCTTTGAAATTCGATACAGGTTATTGTTTGGCTATAATCCATCTACAACAGGTTATATAATCCTGTTGAAAAAGCAGTAAACGATAATATTATAATAGACCAACAAAGAAGAGCTCTGAGGGTGAGGGTATGAACTTCTTCCTTTTCGCTGTGAGTGCCACTGTAAACGATAATATTATAATAGACCAACAAAGAAGAGCTCTGAGGGTGAGGGTATGAACTTCTTCCTTTTCGCTGTGAGTGCCACTGTAAACGATAATATTATAATAGACCAACAAAGAAGCGCTCAGAGGGTGAGGGTATGAACTTCTTCCTTTTCGCTGTGAGTGCCACTGTAAACGATAATATTATAATAGACCAACAAAGAAGCGCTCAGAGGGTGAGGGTATGAACTTCTTCCTTTTCGCTGTGAGTGCCACTGTAAACGATAATATTATAATAGACCAACAAAGAAGCGCTCAGAGGGTGAGGGTATGAACTTCTTCCTTTTCGCTGTGAGTGCCACTGTAAACGATAATATTATAATAGACCAACAAAGAAGCGCTCAGAGGGTGAGGGTATGAACTTCTTCCTTTTCGCTGTGAGTGCCACTGTAAACGATAATATTATAATAGACCAACAAAGAAGCGCTCAGAGGGTGAGGGTATGAACTTCTTCCTTTTCGCTGTGAGTGCCACTGTAAACGATAATATTATAATAGACCAACAAAGAAGCGCTCAGAGGGTGAGGGTATGAACTTCTTCCTTTTCGCTGTAACTGCCACAGTAACCGAATCCCCTAGTTGCACTGCGGTGCAAGCGTCGCCCCTCTTTGATAGCTAAGCTTAAACTCAGTTAGCGAATTTCTGTAACATCCTTATCTCTTTTTATATGCTTTGAAACGATCGGTCTTGATCATTTAAAGCAGAAATTAACGACAGCTCTTAAACTCTAAACTCCTGTTACGCAGGGCATCTGCAAGCATATTTTTTTGTAGGTACGTAGATTTGAAATGAGCGTTTCGAAAGATCCGGAAAGGTATGCAAATTACAAAAACAGGTGAGGTTTTTTTCTCAGAAACATTTTTCGTTGAAAGAGTGAAGGTTTTTACTAGCCCAGTCCACAATAGGCGGTTCTATCATGGCTTAGTTTTAGCGCAAATGGTGAAGTCTTTCGATCGGTGGAAGTTTACAGCATTGTCTGGGGAAGATGAAGCGCAAAACTGGGACAAAGTACTCCATGACCACCTGAGTTTGGAGTAAAGCAACCAGAGTTCTAAACCTTGCAAAAAAAGACACATACACACATATATACAAACAAAAAGAACAGCGACACCAAAAAAACAAACCGTAATACACTAGAAGAAAGTTTCAAAGCCCAGCAGGAAGACGTTTACAGCCCGACCGGTTTTGTTTTCTTTTGTTTTTTTGTTTTTTTGTATAAATTATTTGTTTTAAGAAATAAAGTTTCGTCTTTCAGTTAAGGCGGAAAGTGCAAACAGTGAACTCAGGTGGAGACAGGCTGAAAATGAAAGCGATAAAAAAAAAATAAATACCAAATCTGTAGAGAAGCTCTGGTTGTAGATGTATGTCAGGTGCGTGAGGCCAGAACCTGCAGGTGAGCAGAAGCCGTGCGCTGCAGGCGTGGGGGTGAGGGCGAGCTCTCTAACCTGAACTCACGATTACTGGTAGTACCTCGGGTGTACAAAACAAACCGCGCTGAGAAAAGGTTGACAGTGTCAAAATATTGATTGGTAGTGTTTGACACATTTCATTGTTAAGTTTCCCTAGTTTCTAGACAAAACAAAACGGAACAAAAAGAAATAATAAAAAAAGAATCCGGTTTTCCCGTCAGGTTATCTTCTACTTCGCGAGAAGCGCAACTGATCCAGGTGCTTAACTGAGTGGAGCCATTTATAATACACTAATCTTCGTATTTACCTATCTTCTTATTGGTGCTAGAAGAAGAATAACGTTCGGTTGTTGTTTTTTTCTTTTGTAAATCTCAGCCTTTACCGGTCCTCTTAAACTCTCGTTTATCTTGCAGGTTGAAACAAATGGGCAGCATCGTATAGAGGAAATCGAGTTTTTCTGTTCTTTCCCAATCTGTTTTTAGATCATTTTAAAAACTGTGAACTTTTGAATTAAGTGCACAAAAGTGCACTGCCTTGCGGGAATTCTTAGCCGCGCAGTTATTTAAACCTGCATAATAATGAAAATTTAAAAAAATCGGTAAATAGATTTGGATTTTACAAATTAGTTATCTCTTCTTATTCCCGCAAGGCAATGCACCTAATATCACTTTTTGCGAAAATTCATAGTCTTGATATTCGAATAATTTGGGACCATTATGGAAACAGCTCTTTTTGCCATATTATCTTATTGAATGAGCTTTCTTTATCTTGCTGATCTGTTTAAATAAGAGTGTAATATGAACCAAAGCACAGGTTCAAGTTTAATACATTTTGCAAGATGAACCTACACAGTTTATCTTTCAACAAAAATGAAGTTGATGGCCCCATGTTAATGTATTTGATTTAAGGAAATGTAAGTTGCGGCTATAATATTTTCATATGATGTATGAATAGACGAGCTAGTTTCCGTGAAATAAAGCAGGTTAGAGCTAATAAGGTGACACCCTTAACCAATCCTTGACGATAGCATTGTTTAAACACACACGATTTATGCCCTCCACAGACTTTGAACAAATTTTAAACCTGATCACTTTCTGACGCCTTTGTGCTCCTTGATTCCACCCTCCTCCCATCCTAAATGTCTATCTCCATGGTTCGTTCTTACGCTCAATCACATCTGGAATAAAAACCACCACAACAACAGTAACAACAACAACAACAACAACAACAACAACAACAACAACAATAACATTAACAACAGTAACAACAGCAACAACAACAACAACAACAACAACAGTAACAACAGCAACAACAATAATAAAAACAACAAAAAACAACAACAAAAGAAACTTATTACTTTATTATAAAATTGTCAAGCTATCATTCCAAATACTAGTTTTTTCCCCATTGATTTATTTATAAGTCACTAATTTTTCTTTTTCGCAATGAAATTATTATTGTTGTATTTTATACGATATCAACTTCCCATTCCGCACACAACTTACTTAAAGAGGGGAGAAATCTGCTCGGCTCCGAATGGAGTGCTCGAAGGACTTCAGAATCTGCGCGATATATTCGGAAGTAGTTTTAAAAGCGAAAACAAACGTTTCTCTAGCTCTATATATCAGGCTTTGTTTACCAATAGCAACGGGGAAGTGTCAACTTAAACTCGCATTCTGTGTTTCAAAGTTCATTTAATAATGTTTGTGTTTTGTTTGAATTTCTATTTCTTTCTTTTATTTTTTAAAAACTATGTATGCTGGATGTGTCAGAAAGTGCGACGTCAAGCGCCACGTGAGCAAAGGGTCGTGACGGAAAAGCTAACAGTTAACATGAGCTACCTGTGATTCACTTGGCCCCAGAGGGAGCAAATTAACGTGTTAAACCGTGCGAGATGTTTCTCTGAGTTAAATATAGTATTATAAAAAATAATTGGTTCGCGAGAATAATGAGGGTAACTAGGGGAAAAACCAGACAAGTCACGTGACTGTTAAAAGTTAAAAAAAAAAAAAACTGAACGGTGCCAATTTTAACTTGCTAATCATCTACACCATTTCTGCGTCTGAACACATACTGTTTTTACAAGCATGTTCCGCGTGAAGCCATTAAAAAAACGATTAAAAAAAATTAATAAAAAAAAAAAAAAGAAAATTAACAACAGAGACCAATATTTTCAAGTTTCAAAGTAATAATACCTGAGTTGTCCAAACATGATATTGTACTGTATGGGTCCCTCGTGTGCCCGCCTCCTAACTTTGTGTAGAAACATCAGCAAAACAAGGAAGCTGTGTCTCAGTATTTGTTAAGGCTGCGTTGCTTTCAAGTAAGAAGACGTCACTGAACCGAGGCAATGTTGCGTGGAGCGCTAATCTTGTTGTTATCGCGGAAAATCTGAGCCAGAATTTTGTCATGACGGATGCAAAGACGGTATAAACTTAATGCAGAAAGATGCTTTATCTTTGTCACAGAACAATAAAGCTCAATGTGGTTTTTGAGACAAATTTTGAGAAAAAAACGAAATATTTAAAAAAATACAGCTGCGTTTTAATAAATCCAGTAATAGTTGACAAAAAACCGCTACACAAAACTTTGTATGTTTCATGTGAGATTTAAAAACTCAATAAATGATCGTTAAAAACTTGATGGAAATGAAGAAAAATTTTATTTTAATAGCATCGTTTGTAAAAATTTCATTTCGACCAGGCTTTTAGAAAGACTTTAAACTAAGTTGAACCTGAAGTTTAAAGTTTCTTACACATTTGATTCGATTTAGAGGTTTGTGCACCTATGTAAGGCCGAGGGCTTTTAAGAAACTTTAAGCATTTTTACTTGTTCACTTTCAGTTAAGGAAAAAATGTCAATGGTTTCATTTAAAACATCAAAAGCAGTAAATTTCAGCTTAATTAGTAACGGAAATTCTTTGAAACAAGGTTAAGAAAGGTCAAATTCATAAATCTCAGAGGGGTAACGTTGCTGGCTCAGTTTCAAACCTGCTACAAGTTGGATGTGAAGTTTGCTAACTTTCTCTTCTTTATCTGATAGTGAATGTCAACAGAAAAGCTCTAAAAAATAAAAATTCACAAAAGAAATTATTTAGAAATGTTAAAAAAATAATAAAAAATACAAGAACGGGTGGGATTGAAAGAAAGATAATGATATAAACTGTTCCCGCGTTTCATTATCAAAGACACTTAAAATGAGATTCATTCCTAGCAAGTAGTGGTAAACAGGATACAGCTTAAAAAATGGGGCCATTACCTGAATATCGTGGAGAATAAAAACTTAAACACAACAGTAAGAGCTTTCGAGAATTGTTTTTCTGAAACATAATAACCAGAAAATAACCTTTTCCGCAAAAAGTGTTTCAAATACAGAAATAACTGCGGCACAGCTAAGTAAAACTGTTTTGTCGGCCTTTGTGCACTTAACGTTATTTCAAGTGTTTTAAACTGCCCCGTCACATTATTAAGATAAATACACGCTAAGAATATTCAATAAAGCAAAACCACATTCTATCAATATTTGAGGCTGTTAAAAGACTTTCCAGACATAACGGCGTCTCTTTATGTGAAGTCATTAGGGAGATAATAGTGATAAGCAAAGCTTTAACTTGTTAAACGGAACCAGCATTACACGGAGGATGAGTTATTTTCCCTTAACAGGAAACGTAAAACAGGTTCGATAACTAAGCTAAATTAAAGAAAAATAGAACAAAATGGATTTCATGAATTGATTGAATTCATTGATAAAAAATGATTTTAGATCCTTTCTCTACATATCAAACAAGCCCCCGTCAGGTGGAAAGGAAGATCAAAGATCAAGCTGAAAAGCAGCCACCATTGGCTCAAGAATGAGCGGACGTTCCGAACTTGCGTCCTCTGATGCTTCAAAAAGCTTCAGAAATTCTTTGTTCTTCTGTCATGTAAGGATAATCAGATTCGTCTGTACTTGTCTAACCTTGTAAAACATTTTTTAAATGCTTATTTGGCGGCTTACGAGAGTTTATAGATGGTCATTAGTTTTAACGCTCATGATAAGCATGGATTTTGAATGATATATAAATTAGATGTGGTGGATTCAAAGTAGCAAACAACTCTTATTGTCTTAAATTGGTTTCAGTGACTTCTTTAGGGTGGAATTTCCAAACTTTCTCTCTCTCTCTCTCTCTCTCTCTCTCTCTCTCTCTCTCTCTCTCTCTCTCTCTCTCTCTCTTTCTCTCTTTGTGTCTCTCGTCATTCCAAACAAATATAATTAACCCTGGTCTGAAATAAGAAAAACCAGTACACTTTTTCCTTTTTTGCATATCTTCTAAGGAGAAGATAAACAAGAAAGATTTGCGCCGAAGCTAAAGTTCTGGAATGCCTTCCGTCCAAAGATAATGACTACAAATCATGAAGGAAAAATAGCAGCTAATGGAATCAACTGTGGCAAGGGAAAACAGACGCTCTAGGTGGATGCGCATTGGGTGGTAGTGATAGGACTAGAATAGAAAACTCTTGTCTAAATTACCCAGAACCAGGCGCTCTAGGTGGATGCGCATTGGGTGGTAGTGATAGGACTAGAATAGAAAACTCTTGTCTAAATTACCCAGAACCAGACGCTCTAGGTGGATGCGCACTGGGTGGTAGTGATAGGACTAGAATAGAAAACTCTTGTCTAAATTACCCAGAACCAGGCGCTCTAGGTGGATGCGCACTGGGTGGTAGTGATAGGACTAGAATAGAAAACTCTTGTCTAAATTACCAAGAACCTGAACTCACTCGCTTCACTGATCTCATCTCCTTAATGAAGCTGGCTCGGTGTGTATATATGTGATCTTAGTGCCATTAGAATCATTAGTTAGATCAAGAATTCCCAATTTTGCGAGGAGAGAACCACTCAAGAGTTATACCGAGAACATCTCTTCTAGGCTCGCACTGTCTTGATCTTATATATGTTCGAGGGTCCTTCCATACACGAGTGTTTGATTAGGTTCTGGGTTTTACCCGTGGATGGCTGGGGACGGTGGAAGCGTGTTGGAGTGAGGCTGAAACTGGTTGTATGTCCTAGTTGAGGTCACCACTCGCCGGAAGGTAAAGTTTCTATATTTTTCTCAAGTTCACCGAGATTATAACGAAGAACCTTTGGCGGAAAGATCCACTAACAAAGAGATTTTGTTGTTATTTTAATATGTGGCGCTTTAACAGCATTGTCTCAATGGTACTGTTTCAAAACAGCTGTAAAAGATGAATGCTGGCTTTTATCATTTGTCCGTGTTGAAAAACAAGTTTCCGTGACTGATTAACCGATGGATTGACTATTTAATTAGTTGTTAAATTGTTGGATAGAATTATAATTCTTTTGAAAATGGTTGTCAAAAAGCACACAGAGACGCTAAGACATGTCTTTGTCTCTTTTATCGATTGCTCTATAGCATTTGACGCAGAACTCATAGACTTAAAAGAAACATAGGCAACAGCAAGATCACTTGTTCTTGGAACTGGGAACTGGAAAAAAGTCAGAAAATTGAAAATAGGGAACGCAATATCGATAGAACTTAGGATTTTAAGAGGAGTCGGACAAGGCTGTGTACCATATACAGCACTCTACTACGTATAGTCAGAAAACATCTGTCGACGAATTGTGCTCATCCTTTATATATAAGTAGGAGGGCACAGCATCAACATCAACACTCTCAATCACACAGACGATATCCTACTTGCACATTGCACGAATGAATTGACCTCCCAGATATTACACATTGTTACAGAAGAAAATAAACAGGACACGGACTATTTACGATCTTCAAGAAAACCCAAATAATGATTTTCTCAAAAAATCAAAACACTCTTATAGTCAAAATGTACCAGGATGGACAGCAGATTGAACGGGCTGACACCTTATGTAGATGCCCTTCGGACAAAAAAGCTGTAAACGAATTAGAAAGAAGAAAAATATTTGCAAAGTGAAAATTTCATTATGTGCAAGATAAAAACCTGCAACGACCTTTCACCAAAAACAAAAAAAATGGGCTTTGAACCAGAACATATGGTGTATTATTCTGTATGGGTGCAAAACGTGGTGCCTTATAACAAAAATGGAGAAAACTTACCAGCTTGTGAGATATGGGTATACAGTTTTAATCGAGCATCC
Organism: Elysia crispata; assembly: GCA_033675545.1. Lineage (NCBI taxonomy): Eukaryota > Metazoa > Mollusca > Gastropoda > Plakobranchidae > Elysia > Elysia crispata. The sequence continues at coordinate 294,305 of JAWDGP010003624.1, forward strand.
TGGATACACACTCGAAAAACAAAACAGGAGCTTTTTCATAATCTGAGAACTAAAATGAAGGAAATCATGAAATCAATCTTCGATAATAAACACTCTTGGCATAATGTAAACAACAGGCATCGTACTTTGATCACATTGAATGGTACACCGGGTGTGCGTAGGACTAGAGCTAGATCTATTTATAGAGGGGAAGGAAGAAGATAACAGAGTGAGAGGGGTGAGGACAACAAGCTGGACTGGACAGTATAACACGGAGGTATAATATTATAGTCATTGGATCGACAGCAGCCAGCAACACTTGCTGGAAATCGGTACTAGATGGGAGGAGAGGTGATTCTTGACCTTCAACCTCGGGCATGAAACTGGACATTTCTGAGAAACTAGATAAGTAATTAACTCTCGCGGGATATGGAATATATTAACTTGGATTTTATATAAAACAAAATCCCTTCCGCGCTGAAAAAAAGGGATTCCGTTTAATATCTCAATTTTTTTAAATGACAAAAATGGTTAATCTTTTCAAAATATTTCGACAGTCCTGCACTTTATCTCTACTGATAGAAGCGGATAATAAGATTTTTTTTCTGAATACTGATAACTTGTTAAGGACAATATTGGATATCTGACTCATTTGGATTGAGTAAAAAACTAAATTTGAAAATGGAGTCAATATGATTTTCAATCATTCCTCTTAGATGCAGTATACCGAACCTTTTTACTTCATTTCTGTTAAATTGATACAGTTTTCTGCCGGCAATCATCAAAAATTGATTTCCTGTAAACCCAGACAGCAATCACATCAAAGAAAGCTTAGCAGTGGAATTCAATACAGATTTTTATATAATTGTTAGTTTGTGATTCGCTGAAAACCCTTGCATCACTCGATAATGTCTGCGGTTCAATACATCGGAGATAAAACCACAGCGATAAAACTCTGCTACAAGACAACCTGCACGTACATTTTATTTGCAATTTTTCTAAAAAAAATAGTTTTTTTTTTTTTTATAAAATCTATTTTTAAGTGTCTTTTCGCTTTCCCATTCTTTCAAATTCCAAACGTTATTTTCATTTCAAATAGTTTTTTTTATATATATGTCTTTTGTTTGAATCTGTGTCTGTCTGCACCTCTGTCTTTCCATCTCCCTCTCCTTCTCTTTTTCTGTGCCTCTCTGTCTTTCCATCTCCCTCCCCTTCTCTTTTTCTGTGCCTCTCTGTCTTTCCATCTCCCTCTCCTTCTCTTTTTCTGTGCCTCTCTGTCTTTCCATCTCCCTCTCCTTCTCTTTTTCTGTGCCTCTCTGTCTTTCCATCTCCCTCTCCTTCTCTTTTTCTGTGCCTCTCTGTCTTTCCATCTCCCTCTCCTTCTCTTTTTCTGTGCCTGTCTGTCTTTCCATCACACTCTCCTTCTCTTTTTCTGTGCCTGTCTGTCTCTTTCAGTTTATTTTTCTACTAAGCTCTCTTTCTTTAAATGTAATACTTGATATCTATTTTCTTCTCAGGTAAAATAAAGACTTTCCATTTTTATGTCTTTGTTTTCAAATCTTATCATTCTCTCTCTCTCTCTCTCTCTCTCTCTCTCTCTCTCTTTTTTTTTTCTCTCCCCTCTCTGTCTGCATGTCTGTCTGTGTGTCTATAGGTCTGTCTTTCTCTCACTCTCTTTCTATCTCTCTGTCTTACTCTTTTTTTCTTTTTTTTTTTATTCCCTGGGCACCCATTTTCTCTCCTCCGCAATGTTCTCTTCCTTGCAATCTTGTTTCGCTGTACAAGCCAAACCCAACTTGATGAAGGGTCGCTGTATATAAAACATGGATGATTTGTGTACTCAACCATCAAATATATCGTGTGATTTACATCCTTAAAAGCATCTTTTCTGTCAGATGGAAAAATTCATCAAATGCACTCTTAAGGCAATATCATGCCAACAAACAAATCTAATAAAATATTACAATTATTAATACATTCGCATTTGAGATATCCATAACAATAAATAATTCCTAAGAATATATTGAATCCATTTTTTTCTGTTTCATTAAACGACTTTCTCGGGAGATATAGGAGAAGAAAAGAACAATATTTCACAGAGCACTTCTTCACACCGCACGTGAACAATCTTGCCTATTCTAGAAACAGTATGAGCTGTTCTCCATTTGTCAGTTTTTCCTCTATCCTAGAAGTGAAAGATAAATTGAAAGAATAAGGCAATAAAAAATTCTACTTGATGAATCAGGAAATAAAAAAAAGTTAAACTCTGGCAAAAATTGTATTTAAGATTTGATCCTGTTAAAGTTATTTTCTTCACAGGGTAGACAGTTGGTTTTAAAGCTAAGTGGCTCTAACATTTATTTACTTTTTTTTTAATCGACATGGCAAATCTATTTTTAGTTTCATCTGAAGAATTGCCAAATCTGTGACCGAATCAGCTTCAATTTTTTCAAAACTAATACATTTAATTTCCCATCCATGCCCAATGAGTCCGTAAGTGATTAGAAGAGAAAATCTCTCGGGATGAAACAAAATACTCAACGTTTTTCCTCAGAATATCTTTGATATCCAGCAACAGCTGCAAATTAGAGTAATACCTGCTGCGATTTGTTGTGTAACAAGACGATCGTTTCCCGACTTATTGATCTATCCACTCGCTACTGTCATCCGCTGCCAATGAGAGCGAAGACAGAATGATGGACAAAAGGTCATGAGGTTGAATCTATCAGCAAATTACCGTTCTTGTATATTGTCTCGCCATAAAGTTACTTCCCTTTATTTTGTTTTACTAATACGATAAGGCGGTAATTTTAATTGCTAGTCGCAGAGGGTGCTTGCTGTACCATGTTTGTGTTGAGTAGCATCCAAAGGCTGGCGAGATCTTTTTTCTATTTTGTTCAACCATTGCCGTTTTAATCGTGAATCTGCTTTGATCCTCGACTTTTACCCCCTAGCGGGACGAGCTAGTTATACCAGAGGCAGAAAACTTTCACAGACATGGAGCTGATAACAAAGAAAGTTTAGGTAAGATTCGTCAGAAAAAAAAACAAAAACAAAAACAAAAAAAAACAAGCGAGGAATAGAGAAAATTAACAAAACATGTATGCCTTACACTCCCAAGACAAAGAGTCTGCTCTATTTATTCCACGCAAACTTGGAAAAAATATGTTTATCTGTAGGGAAAGTAAAGTGTTTCCTGAAATAGATTAAAAAAAAAAACTATGTCTGAGATACATCTCAGACACAAAGCTGCGAGTGTTGTACTGGAAGGCATTGCACAGTCTCTCTACCTTTCAAGGGTCTAAAACTTGGGATATTCATAAAACAAGGCTAGAGGCTCTTCAAGCAATCCGACACATTTCTTGGACACTCCATAAAAATAATGTTACATTCTTCCCTTGACAGAAGAAGGGCGTAGTAATAAGAAAGGAAAATATAGAGGCAGATGCTCTAAACTTCATTATTTGAAGAAAGAGAATCAATGAAACAGGTTATGACATTAACAGCAATAAAACATGTTTTAGCAGATCTGGAGCGGCTCTGTAAGTATGAAAACGAGCAGGCGAAACAAGTAAAGACACAAACTGGGTAGGACTTTACCGAGTCCGCAGCTAATAATCTGGGCCCACTCGACATCCAGACGATAACCAGGCTGCTAGTTAAATTAGGAAGTAGCATCAATTTGTGTGTGTGTGTGTATTATATATATATATATAAAGAGAGAGAGACAGAGAGAGAGACAGAGAGAGAGAAAGAGAGAAAGAGAGAGAGAGAGAGAGAGAGAGAGAGAGAGAGAGAGAGAGAGAGAGAGAGAGAGAGAGAGAGAGAGAGAGAGAGAGAGAGAGATGTTACCAAAGTCTGAAATTTAGCCCCTCGTTTCGACAGAACGGAAAAGGTAAAACTGTGAATATAATCGAGAACAGAAAATCAAGCTAAGCTCTCGACAGACGAACTGTAACAATTGGTGGCCACAGAGTTCAAGCAGGTTAAGTTTTTGCTGGAAGTCTGTGGAATAAGTGAAGGTTGAACACTTTACGTTGATGTTTTTTTTCAGTTTTTCAATCTACGTGATCGGGATCAGTTTTCTAGTATCTGCAGCGCAGAGATAATTATGTTTCACTGTGTCTGTATAGGTCTGCCGATGTCATGTTGGTTTCGCTCCGTCTCTCATTGTCTAGACTTTTATCTCTCAACCGCACTCTTTGTGGATCTTTTTATGGCTCTCAAAATAAACCAACTTGATAGTAAGGAAATGTTTTTGGTAGAGTAGGATAACCATTATTGATGGCTTTTTTTTAACACACCCCTCTTCACAGTAAAAAAACTTTCATAGGGTAGTTGTGTAACTTCATTGTTTCATTTTGATTTGTTTTCTTCTTATTTGGCAGTATTTGGTAAATTTCAACAGGACACTGGAAACACTTCATTACTGCTTTTCCTGTTTTCACTCTTTCCCCCTTAGGCTTGCCTTTGTCTGTTTATCTGTTTGTGTGTCTGCCTATTAGTCACAGTTTATCCGTCTACCTCGTTGTTATCGTTGTCGTTCTTTCTCTCTATCCTTTTTTTTTATTTTACTTTCTCTTCTTTATTGAACTTGATTCAAAACTTGCGCCTGTTACAAGGTTATGATGACGTAATCTTCTTCTCAGGTCGTTTAGAACCACAGGCGACGTCACAAGTTTTCTCCATGTTGCTGAACTTTGTGTGTTGCAACAAGGGTTTATAGGCATAGTCCTAGTTTTGTAACAACACAGTGAAACTTTTATCTTAAAAGGTACTTTTAAATACTGGGACGAAATGGTATTGGAGTTTTCGTCTAGTATGAGGTGATTGTAAACTCGCACCAAATGTTATCGTAACGACGGCCTCACAAATGTCATCAATCATCAAACACAACTAGAGGACAATGCTGACACGATGCCAGATGTTCTTCCGCACGGCTGGGACTATTTTTTTTCCTTCGTCCCAAAACATTGGGAATGTTATTCTCGCCAAATTGCCTGATTAAAATTATCTACTGTTAGCTTCAAACAAGACAAAATCTGAACAGCAATTAAAAAGAAGTTTTCTTATAATATGACCCTTCTTTGAAGTATCACGGCAAGCGCTCTACACTGAAAGACACTTTTGCCCCAAAGTGCTCTGAAATTCACCAGCTGGATCAATTGAGTCTGACATTGGATTCAGCGACTTCTTTGAAACGCAATAACAGATGAGTTTCCCTCTCTCTCTCTCTCTCTCTCTCTCTCTCGCTCTCTCTCTCTTTCTCTCTCTCTCATTCTCCTTCTCTCACTCGATCTCTCTCTATCTATCTATTTCTCTCGCTCCCTCTCTCTCTCTTCCTCTTCTTCTTCTCTTCCTTTTTCTCTCTTTCATTTATCTTTATGCCCCTTACATAGTTTCTCCTCTTCCAAACACTACTTTATCTAGTTCCGTAATTAAATTTGCAGTTTGGTACTTTTCCCAGGATAAAATAAAAGAGAGGTAGCTTCGTAGAAATTCTGATGTTCGACAATCTGTTCTGTCCAAGTCATTAAATCCGGATCATGAACCTATGAAGGTGATAATAGAATAAACCTTGTCAAAGGAAAACAGATGGTCTAGGCAGATGCACCTTGGCTGATGGTGATGGTAACAGATTAGGGCGACTGGACAAGGAGGGGGGGGGGGGGCAAGTGAAAAAAAGGAACAATGGAGATAGGGGAAAAAGAAAAAAAGAAAAAAAAAGAAGAAGGAGAGAAATAGATAGGTAGTAGAGAGAATGAGAGAGAGACTATGAGAGAGAGACAGAGACAGAGATAGACAGAGAGAGAGAGAGAGAGAGAGAGAGAGAGAGAGAGAGAGAGAGAGAGAGAGAGAGAGGTGGGGGGGGGGAGGAGGGGGAGAGAATGGAAATGGGCAGGAGAAAAAAATTGCTACAAGATCAGAACAGTAAAACGAAAGAAATATGTTTTAAGAAATTGATATATGATTTAAAATTAAATACAAAATTAAAAAAGGAACCAGTAAAATAAAATAAAAAGTAAAAAAAAAATTGAGACAGGCATTTTGAAGAGAGAGAAGGTTGATTGGTGAAAATGTTCAGTAGAGACCGTTTATTTCGAAGTCATCAGTATAAAAAAATGACTTCGAATTATCCGAAACTCAAATTATCATAAAACAAAGAGAAACAGAAAAAAAAAATGCGGATGTCAGATCAGAAATGTCATACTGGTGTGTGTGACTACGATGGTCCATTTAATTTCTGATTTATTTCCCTTGATTTAAGAAGCCATAAAAAGAGGCCCCTTGTAGAAAGATAATATTAATAAAAAAATATATATAAAGCCCACATGTGACATTACTGACAGTGAAACAAAGCCAGGTCAAGATAGATCAAAACTAAGTGATGTCAGGCAGGCACAGAGCTCTGCACTCAAAATGACATCATACAGAGCTTTCTGCAAGCAGGCTACACTGCACACGCTGACCACGCTGACCACTTGCAGAGTTCAATCAACGCATGTGTCTTAAACACTCCCCTCCTTTCCCAGTCTATGAAGCATTCACCCTGGTCCCTGAGCCTAACCCCTTTCCTTCTCTTAGTCTTATTGCAGACTCTTGCCTGTGAAGTACGTGGGCGGAACACACACACACACACATACACACACACATACATACATACATACATACATACATACATACATACATACATACATACATACATACATACATACATACATACATACATACATACATACATACATACATACATACATACATACATACATACATACATACATACATACATACATACATACATACATACATACATACATACATACATACATACATACATACATACATACATACATACATACATACATACATACATACATACACACATACATACATACATACACACATACATACATACATACATACATACACACATACATACACACACATACATACATACATACATACATACATACATACATACATACATACATACATACATACATACATACACCAAAATTGCTTGCCGCACGAAGCATAGCAACATTTTCTCCGTTTTACAAGCCAGAAAAAGTGCTTTCTTCTACATTTGAAGATTCAAATATAACAAGCTTAACATAAACATTGAAGCAAATAAAAAAGAGCACGAACTTCTTAGATCTGATACTCAATTTAAAAAGCAACATATACAAACCCTACAAGAAACCTAATAGCAGAGTGAGCTACATCAGTAAGCACAGCAACCACCCCTGTCCATCATGAAGAATCTACCCAAAGGAATCAACTGCCGTCTAAATATAAATTAAAAAAACGAAGAAGTATTCAAACAAGCCAGCCCCACGTATAACAACGCTCTCAAGAGGAGCGGATTCGACCAACCGTTCCACTGCAATGATGATATAAAATCTGCACATGTCAACAAAGAAAAAAAATAGTAAACGGAGGAGAAAAATAACTTGGGTTAACCCACCATTCAACATGAACGTAAAAAACGAACGTTGCTAGAAACGTCCTTAATCTAATCGACAAACACTTCCCCAAAACTAATAAGCTCCATAAAGTTATTAACAGAAATACTATAAAAGTCAGCTACAGTGTCTACCGAACGTGAAACAGGCGATCATGAATCACAACAAATACTTGCTGCAAGGAAACAACAATAAGAAAGAAATATCAAACAGTGTAAAACTCTGCAACTGCCGAGGAAAAGCAAGCTGCCCATTGAATGGAGAATGTTTAGCAAAACGTGTTATATACAAAGCCACAGTGACAGAGACAACAACAAAGAATCAAGAAAGCTATAAAAGACTCATTGACAAAGAATTTGAAATCAGATACAATCAACATAAATCATCATTCAAAATAGTGCATAGGAAGAAAGAGAGCACATTTGGGAACTAAAAGACAAGAAAAAGGTGAAACCATAAACATAAAAAAAGCTTGTTCAAACTTTGTTTGGCAGAAAAATATCAAATTTTAACCAAAGCTCCCTCCCTAAACAAAAGAAAGAAGATTTTCTCTAACTGCGTGCACAGAAAACGTTTCCTGCTGTCAAACGTAAACACAAACCACCGACCATTACCCACAGCCATCTGAAGAGAGCCGCACGGGCTCGAAACTCTGGAGTCATGGCAAGCCCAAATTTAATCTTAGTAATCAATTTTGTTACTATCAATATATATATATATATATATATATATATATATATATATATATAATAGTACTAGTGATGGGAGTAGTAGTAGTAGTAGTAGTAGTAGTAGTAGTAGTAGTAGTAGTAGTAGTAGTAGTAGTAGTAGTAGTAGTAGTAGTAGTAGTAATAGTAGTAGTAGTAGTAGCAGCAGCAGCAGCAGCAGCAGCAGTAGTAGTAGTAGTAGTAGTAGTAGTAGTAGTAGTAATACTAGCAGCAGTATTAATAGTAGTAGTAGTAGTAGTAGTAGTAGTAGTAGTAGTAGTAGTAGTAGTAGTAGTAGTAGTAGTAGTAGAAGAAGCAGCAGCAGCAGCAGCAGTAGTAGTAGTAGTAGTAGTAGTAGTAGTAGTAGTAGTAGTAGTAGTAGTAGTTGTTGTAGTAGTAGTAGTAGTAGTAGTAGTAGTAGTAGTAGTAGTAGTAGTAGTAGTAGTAGTAGTAGTAGTAGTAGTATGGAAATCTCGTGGAAGTCGTCTCAGGAATGTAAATCCCCCCCCCCCCCCGCCGACCCCACACGCTTAATAATTTTTCTTAGAAATTCGTATCATTCGTCGCTTACCCTAAAACTGTTGTTTCAATTACCCACAACCAGCACCCACTCGCGTTCGACGATCTCAACTCGTTAATGAAGCTGGCCAGGTCGATGTTTTCTCGATCTGAGTGCCATTAGAGCCATTACCGAGATGGAGACATCGCGATTTATTGAGGAACAGCGACCAGAAGGAGAAAGTCTGGGACTGTCGTTGTGAAGTTTGTACTGTCTGGATTTTCATTGTTTCTAAGATGTTGTTAACAGCCTGGGTGCTGTGTCCTTCACCAAGAGTATATGAAAGGAGTAATAGTTCAAGGCCTGGTTTGGAGGAGGGGAAAGTTGGGAGTGGGGTGAGATAGAGAAAGAAGAAGTTGGGGGTGGATGTGGGAGGGAGGGGGGAGGCAACGACATAAAGAGGTACTGGCACTGTTTGTACGTACATCCTAAAAGCAGGGCTTGCTATAGTTATACTTCAATTTTAAAAAAGTTTTTGGATAAAGAGATCAAGCAATGGTTAGGTGCTTTATAAAGGCTTTAAAAAATGTTAAAATTTTTGATTAGTTGCTTTATTTCTCTTTTCTCAATAACAGGATTGCCTTTTTCATGGTTAAGGTGTTAAATTGAATTTTGTTGTTGTTGTTGTTGTTTTGTTTTTGTTTTTTTTTCCGGCGGATATGGAAAATGTTTGCACTTGGATAAAAAATGTAGTTCTCCAAAATAAATTTATCTTTATTATATGAGACAACCAAATGTCAGGCAGACATCTGAAACACAACTCTTTCTTCCAGGGCATGGAACGCCTGTGTATTCAACAAACCCACGTTACACGATCTTTTAAAGTTGCTTTCTTGAATTATCTCAAATTAATGTCAGGAAAAAAAATTTCAATCTCTTAGAAACATGTCGAACATTCGTGCGCTCCTCTTTATTGATTAAAACAATAAAAAAATATGACTTTATTCTGTATACTGATAATTTTCAACAGACAAAACAGAATATCCGCCTAATTGGATTGAGTTCAAAAACATAATTTGCAACATGGAGTCACATCTGATTTTTTTTTAAACATCTCTTGTCTTAGGTGTAACAAACCGAACCGTGTTTTGTTTTGTTTTTTTCAATTTATTCCTAATGAGAATCATCTTTTCTCATGGCGTTCGACCAAAATCGATTATCTCTAGACACAGGGAGCTTTCACATCCAGCAAAAATTGGCCACGCAATACAGATAGTTTTGTATAATGGTTAAATTGTGATTCGCTAACAACGCTTGACATACTCAGTATTTTTCCTGCAGTTTAACACATTACAAGAATAACAAAGCATGTTAACAAAGCTCGCGTAGGGGAAAAGTCGCTCGTACATTTTATTTGCACTTTTTTTTTTTAAAGAAAACGGATCTTAAAAAAATTATACATATATGTTTATCTTTTTTTGTTGTTGTGTCATCATTTGCAATTTCAAATTCAATTTCCATTTCAAACTGTTTTCTTTTTTTTTTTGCTGTTCTCTACTTTCCATCTATCTTCCACGTGTATATCTCTCCATCTTTCTATCTAAATGTGACACATGATATTTTATTTATCCTCTTATCTATCACTTTTTCTGCATCTGCCGTCATTACAAAATCAAAAAGGAACAAAAAAAAAAATTCCATGTCCTTTTTTAAACTTCTTCATCACCCCGCCTACTTCCCCCTCCCCCCCCCCCCCCTCTCTCCTCCCCCACAAAAAAAAAACACAATAAAACAAAAAAAAAAAAAAAAAAAAAAAAAAAAAGACAGTCCTTTCTAACGAAGGCCCTTTTAAAGCAATGTTATGCTAAGAAACAAATCCAAACAAAATGTCCTATCAAGTGAGATATACATGACAATAAACAACCCCAAAATATCTTAAAAAAACCGCTTCCTCTTGGTTCACTACGCACCTTTTTTGGGGGGAGGGGGGGGGGAATCCTAGAAGATAAAAGCCACTGTAGAAAACGATTTTTTACATCACCCGT
>JAWDGP010003624.1:310000-317500 GCA_033675545.1 Elysia crispata
CTACGTGGACGCTCTTTTGCCAGGCTGCGCGAATTATCTACGTGCCGTGGACGCTCTTTTGCCAGGCTGCGCGAATCATCTACGTGGACGCTCTTTTGCCAGGCTGCGCGAATTATCTACGTGGACGCTCTTTTGCCAGGCTGCGCGATTTGCCTAGATGGACTTTCTGTTGTCAGACGCTCTGGCGAGAGTGACAGTAGTCGCTGTAGGCCTCTGACAGCAAGATGAGTCATAACTGTTTATGTTAGTAGGTCAATTGGCCGGGTGCAGTGGACGAGTGAACTGTCAGCCAGCAGCAAAAGACCCCATCACGTGACTTGTTTATTAACTCCTGGGTTGGCTGATTTCGCCAGTGAACGTCCAGGCCTACTGTTTCCCCGAGCGGGCCGCGTACAGATGCCCAGCTACCAGCATGAAGCTCATCCAGCTAATCGATAGGTATGAGGCGCCAAATCAATCAGGCTGCGATGTTGAGAGAAGAGAATTTTGATAAGCTGTGTAGGCATGAAAAAATATAAAACTGTGCAGCTGATAATAATCACTGTCTGTCACCAGCAGTTTTTTATCCCCATAGTAGAAAACCCAATGTCACCTTCACGCACGTCACTTATTCTTTGGAGCGGCATGGTGAATAATTGATAGTTTCCATGACATGATTTCCAGCGCGATAAACTCGTTAAAAATATCATAGGAAAATAGAAAGCAAGTTAAAGAGTTCACAAATTGTATAATAAAAAAAAATGTCACAGTCTTCTAAACTTTGCAACGTTTATCCTGCTCTTCTCTGACTCATATATAAAATTGAGGGTTTTTAATTTGAGAAATAAACGTAATAGCTGAAGCAAAGCGTTTTCTAGAAAGAAATATCTAGAGAAAACTCTAGATGTTAAAATAATAATAATAATAATAATAATAATAATAATAATAATAATAATAATAATAATAATAATAATAATAATAATAATAATATTAATAATAATAATAGTAATAGTAATTGTAATAGTAAGTTTGACGTTCTAACCCTACAGCCCCCTGCACTTCTGAATACAGTGTTGGATAAAACGGTGTTGGATAAAACGGTGTTGGATAAAACGGTGTTGGATAAAACGGTGTTGGATAAAACGGTGTTGGATAAAACGGTGTTGGATAAAACGAGTAAAACTGAAAACTGGAAGGTTAGAGTTAGGTAGCTTATTTATTGATTGATTTATTTATTCATTTATAACGACACCGTTTGTTATTTTTAACCGATTTTTAAAACAATTTGTCTGTGAATAGATCTCAGGCAATGAAAAGAAATGAAAGAAAGGTTAGGCGTTGCTGGTTATTAAAAGCGTAAAGGTTCAATGTCAAGGAAACTTTGTCAAAATTCAATCTTGAAACAAAGTTGGTTTTTTTGTTTTGTTTTTATACTTCGTTGACAGCCAGCGATATCTTTTTTATCTGTTTCTATTATTAGTGTAGATAAAGATTGCAACATAAGGCTATGTAAGTTTCCTTGAAAGTCTCATACCACATAATTACAATAACTTAAAAAACTTTTTACAAAAAAGTCATCCTGCTTCTTCCGCATTGATATAAAACATTACATCTTGCGGCAGTAGAAGTGAAAGATTGTTTCTGCCGAGTGAAATCTTTTCAAACCGATGCTTCCGATTCTGAATGCCGCAGGCAGAATCCGAATTGGCACACATTCAAAATTAAATTCAAAAACCGTTGCTGCTAGAAACCATTATACATCGATTTCATACGGAAACAAACACATGCAAGACAAAAAAAACTCAAGCATTTCCTTTATCAATAACGCTTTAGAAAATAAGCTGATGGAAATACGCACACACAAGCAAACCTTTCAAAACAAGTGTTTTTTTTGACGAAACGATCTTTTGAAAGCTCCTATTTTGAAGAGTTAGCATTATCTTACATAGCGCAGCTTGGCTGCTTGGCTGCTGCACATGAGGACGTGAACGGCGGAGGTTGCTCTGACCCGGGCAGCAAATTATTGCTTTCTCTTGATTTTCTATGATTATTCTAGTGTTTTTATCATTCAAAAGACCTCCCGCCATTTTAATGTTTAACTGTTCCCCTACTTTTGATCCGACTGAATATTCCTTCCTGTATTTGTTTTCTCTAGTATGGACAAAATATATACTTTCTTAATGCAAGTATTTTGTTTGTCTGTCTATTACTGTTTCTCCTATTTAAGCTTCGCATTATATTCTTCCTTAAACTCTTTCTTTCTGAAGCTCTCACTTTTCTTTTCTTCCTATCTGTTTCATTATGTAAACCTCTCTTTCTTTTTACCCCCTACTATACCTCTCTCTGTCTCTCTGTCTCTTTATGTCTCTGTCTCTCTGTCCATCTGTCTCTCTCTCTATCTCTCTGTCCCCCTGTCTCTCTGTCTCTCTATCTCTCTGTCCCTCTGTTTCTCTGTCCCCCTGTCTCTCTGTCTCTCTATCTCTCTGTCCCTCTGTTTCTCTGTCCCCCTGTCTCTCTGTCTCTCTATCTCTCTGTCCTTCTGTTTCTCTGTCCCCCTGTCTCTCTGTCTATCTCTCTGTCCCTCTGTTTCTCTGTCCCCTGTTTCTCTCTGTCTCTCTATCTCTCTGTCCCTCTGTTTCTCTGTCCCCCTGTCTCTCTGTCTCTCTATCTCTCTCTCCATCTGTTTCTCTGTCCCCCTGTCTCTCTATCTCTCTGTCCCTCTGTTTCTCTGTCCCCCTGTTTCTCTCTGTCTCTCTATCTCTCTGTCCCTCTGTTTCTCTGTCCCCCTGTCTCTCTATCTCTCTATCTCTCTGTCCCTCTGTTTCTCTGTCCCCCTGTCTCTCTGTCTCTCTATCTCTCTGTCCCTCTGTTTCTCTGCCCCCTGTCTCTCTGTCTCTCTATCTCTCTGTCTCTCTATCTTTCCCTTACTTCACTCCTTCCTCTCATAAAGAGAATTCTGACAACTCTGAAGCTTCAATATCAACATGCGAAACACATTTCGCAATCTTTCTATCTATTACTGAACATGTTAAGAAGAATTAAAATTCCAGGAAAAACAAAACATATAGTTATTTGCAATTTTAACATTTTGCTTGCCTGAAAATCAACACAATTAAAAAATTCTTTCCATTTTGGCAGATTATAATTAGTTCCATCCGACTCCCTTGGGAGCAACAAAACCACTTTCTCCTTTTGATATTCCACTCTTATCCTTGTAACAATTTTTGCATTTTTTTTTTGTATTGTCCGACTGTAAGATTGTTCCATTATCTCTTTACTTGTAATGTTTGAACTGCTTGGAACAGCAATTTTTTTGCATACATAAACTTGTTTGTATCTCTTATAAATTACTCATTCCTGTACATTCAACTTTGATATTTTGTCCTACCTTGTTTGTCAGCAGTTTGTTAAATTGATTTACTAAAAACAAAACTTTTCTTTTTTCTGCTGACTGTGCTACAAAAAACCAGCTGTTTTATGAAAAGTATATAGTTCTAACACTGTAACTTTATTAAGACTTAAAGCAAGTTACCATCGATTAGAGAATCAAACAGCTAGACACATTCACTTGTACTTTTAAAATTCTATTATTATTTTTTTTTTATAACTATGCTTGTAAAGTCGTTATTTGTGTTCATAAAAACAGAAAAACTGTTTAGTTCCTTTGCTTGTCACGTTATAACGATCCCTACCTTGTATGGAATTCCGAATGTAGGTCAATCTTCCCTTTTATATCGATTCGGGACATTTTAGGAAGATCTAGAAAAGAATGTAATAATACTGTCGCATGCCTACAGTCCACTGATCTATTTGTCATATTATAAGAACTGTTTTGATCCCCGGTTGTTGTTTTTGTAAGCGTGTTATTTAATGCGATTAGCTCAATGAAGTAGCATTAGTTTTTAGAACTTAGCGGAAGGTCGGGTCAGCAAAAAATTTATGACGGGCTGCTTGAAGGTCTACGCAATGAATGTTTCATTAGGCGTTGACATCAATTTTTTTTTTTAATTCTGTTTCATCTTCGGCAACGCCCACCGGGTCGTCTCGACACATTGGAGCCAAGTGTGAAGAGCTGCCAAGTTACACACAGCATGACTGGTTACTTGAATGTTCAATGCCTGATAACTGGATATCTTTAGATCATTGCGATACATTGCTATGTTACTTTCTATTTATTAATACTGTTTTTTGTTTGTTTGTTTTTTGTATTTTTTGTGTTGGCAACTCTAAATCCACTCTAGCTTTTATCTCTGTGTCTGAAACTGCACAAGAACTCTATTTTGTCACATTGACCTTTCTGTCTGAACCTCTTCTAATCTCCTTTTAAAAAAAGGGGCAATGTGCGTCATGGATATATAGCTGCGTCTTGTAAGCGCAGCAGTAACAAATACAGTATCAACAAAAATAACAACAAAAACATCAATTATGGAGACGAATACAACGATGAGGAAAAAATAAAGCGAAATTTAGGAGAAAAAAAAACAATTTTAAACAATCGATTTCTATGTCCAAGAAGACAAATAAGGAGAAAAAAAAGTCTTATCAGGATGAGATGCGCTAGCTTGAGCACTTGGGATCGACGACAAGGGGGAACAAAAGTCGTTTTCAAGACGAAATGCCAGACAAGCCATTATTGTGCAGTAAAATACCTAATTCCGGCCACAGCTGAAACGATCATAAATCCCTTTTTTTCCCTCCTGTCGTCAACGATTGTATCTTATCGTTCACAATTATCATAATTACAAACAAACTGGAAACAATTCAAAACAGGCAAGAGCATTAGAACTGCTCTGCTTGTCTGACACCTGTTTATACAGGATACAGTTCGGGCATCTCAACGCACGAGCTAAGTTGGCTGGAGGAAGTGTAGGAGTCTTTACGAGATGGTTCCAGATCTTTCCGCCTCCATATCAGCGTTTGTTGCATTTCCAAGGGGAGAGAGAGCAAAGTCATCTGTGGCATAACTGCGTTAATAATTATAATGGCGAGACGAAATAACAGTGGTTGTAAGGTAAAGCAACCCTGGCACAATTAATTTAGTTGAACGTTCAAATTAGTTAGCGCTGGGGGATGAGCTTGGGAAACTCATCTTCCCTGTTTGTTTCTCGGAGTGTAAAGCTTAAAGCAAGAGTAGCCTAACTCGGGCAATCAGTTAGTGGATTCGCTTTATCACCAAGAGTAGCCTAACTCGGGCAATCAGTTAGTGGATTCGCTTTATCACCAAGAGTAGCCTAACTCGGGCAATCAGTTAGTGGATTCGCTTTATCACCAAGAGTAGCCTAACTCGGGCAATCAGTTAGTGGATTCGCTTTATCACCAAGAGTAGCCTAACTCGGGCAATCAGTTAGTGGATTCGCTTTATCACCAAGAGTAGCCTAACTCGGGCAATCAGTTAGTGGATTCGCTTTATCACCAAGAGTAGCCTAACTCGGGCAATCAGTTAGTGGATTCGCTTTATCACCAAGAGTAGCCTAACTCGGGCAA
This sequence comes from Elysia crispata, assembly GCA_033675545.1. Lineage (NCBI taxonomy): Eukaryota > Metazoa > Mollusca > Gastropoda > Plakobranchidae > Elysia > Elysia crispata. The sequence goes on from JAWDGP010003624.1 coordinate 315,464, forward strand.
TCAGTTAGTGGATTCGCTTTATCACCAAGAGTAGCCTAACTCGGGCAATCAGTTAGTGGATTCGCTTTATCAAACAGCAGCGAAGTTTTTTAGCAGATGATCTTGTAGCCTGATACTTGAAGAAGAAGAAGAAGAAAAAGAAGAGCCTTCTAGACAGCTTTTTTTTTCAGATTTAGCGTGCCTGACGGAGGCTTAAAAGTCGTGAAAAAGATCTGAGATTCCCTTTGTTAAATGCGCTAACTTTTATGAACCGTGCAAGAGTGTAAAAACTGGGTTTGCACTGCGGTTTACTGATGATTATAATAAAACCACACATCGAGGAAAACAAAAACTATAAGCTGTTACAAAAAAAAAATAGCATTTAATGGAAAAACTAACCGATTTCCACGTCTCTGGAACAAGAATGAAATTCGATTTTTCTTTTCGTTGTAATGAAACTTTAGATAAAAGCAAGATCTAATGTTTAAACTTGATGCGGGCAAGTTGAGTTTGCCTCTAAGTTGGATTTGTTTCTTTACTTCTATTATTCACGACAGTGTTATACGTTGAGACTTTGATGATGGGACTACATCGCAGTGTTGAGAACCCTTGAGACCAGGAATATTTATGTAATCAACAGCAGGTGAGTGACCAACTACACTATATGAAGGTTTTACCCAAGAAGTAGGTGATGTGCAAAAAAGGGCGAAAACAGTCCTGGGCAGAAAGGCATAGGTCAGTCATTAAGAAACGGTTAGTTTATATAAAGCTTCATCAAATCAGGCATTGTGTAATTAGATAATTTTGCAATTTAGCAGCTTTTAGTCAGTGTGCCCCCCCCCTCCCCCCCCCCCCCAAAAAAAAAAAAAAGAAAAAAAAAATCCCCAAACTGTTGGCTGTTCCTGTGGACGTCCAGTATTAAGAATATTAAAGCTACTTCTCAAAAGTTTATTATTGTCTGAGTGGGATAAATTGGCAGTTAGACACTCTTGCCAAACAATGCACCCTTACGCACTTTTAGTTGTAGTAGTGGTAATGTAGTAATGGTAGAAGTAATGGTGGTGGTGGTAGTAGAAGTAGTATTATAATAGCAGCAGCAGCAGCATCAGCAGCATCAGTAGTAGTAGTAGTAGTAGTAGTAGTAGTAGTAGTAGTAGTAGTAGTAGTAGTAGTAGTAGTAGTAGCAGCAGCAGCAGTAGTAGCAGCAGCAGCAGCAGCAGTAGTAGTAGTAGTAGCAGTAGTAGTGCGGAAATTAATGCTCGCTCTCAAATACACATTCGTGCCCGCCCCCTCTCAATTCCCAATTTCTTGGTTGTTGCCGTGGGAGTCCAATATGAGAACCACCTAGCTTATTTTATAACAACCCAGCCTTATTGATAATTCTCTTTTCAAACGCTTCTTATCGTCTAGATGGGAATAAATTGGCAATTAGAAACTGTCTGCAGTGCTTGTCATCCTTAGGCATTTTAGTTCGGTCATAAATAGATTTATACTACAGAATTATTGTAAATCAGAACTGTCTATATTTCCCAGTCTAATGAACGATCTTTCTAAATGTTGATTATAAGGTTTTGATTGCGCCCAAAAAGAGGAACTATGCGCATTGCTCTGCGGACTTTCAAACTATTTATAAAAAGAAAACCTGCTTAATGCTGAGAAATTAGACCGTTCGTCAAGGCGATGTGTGCCATATACAAAGGTGCGGATTCGATGCTCGTCCACATCACTTCTCCTGTCTGGTCCGTATGGGTTTTAAGATGTTGAGAGAAGCGCGGGACTTCACATTATTTGTCGCCATTGGAGGCATTGAACCAGTTGGGTGCTGTGATCTTTAGCGTAGGTGATCATGACCTTGCACACGTTTCTAACTCTCGTCGCTTGCTATGCTTCTGTCACTCGTCCTCCTTAGAGAGCCATCTTTAATAGTCCATCCAACATCTTTCTTTTCACGCTGTTTTCCCCTGCTGCGTTTTCCCTCGATCATTCAAGTTGTCAGAAGATGTTCTAGTTTCTCTCTTCTCATCATATCGGGCAGCATTGCGCAAGACAATATTATGC
>JAWDGP010003624.1:325000-367500 GCA_033675545.1 Elysia crispata
GGAGAGACTGAGATAGGCGGATAGACAGACGAAAGAGAAAGAGAAAAGGTGGAAAACAAACCGTTCGTCAGAAAAGAGCAAGCGAAAGATAGATAGAGAAAGAGAGAGAGAGAGAGAGAGAGAGAGAGAGAGAGAGAGAGAGAGAGAGAGAGAGAGAGAGAGAGAGAGAGAGAAAGACAAGGTAGGGAGAGAGAATGATGAAAAAACAGCGAGGGATAGGAGAGACATAGAGAGTGGGAGGTTGAATGAACTAGAGACAGAGAGAGAGAGAGAGAGAGAGAGAGAGAGAGAGAGAGAGAGAGAGAGAGAGAGAGAGAGAGAGAGAGAGAGAGAGAGAGAGAGAGCGAAAGAAAGAAAGAGAGGAAGTGTGAAGAGAGAAGAAAGATATAAAAACAGATTTTCAAACACATGGAAGGACCTGTGTACAGGTTTTATCCTTTTTTTTTTCTTCTCCCTCTCTAACGGATGAGACTTTCATAATAGTTTTATCTCGCCTGGGGGGGGGGGGGGGGTTAACCTGTCGGAGGAAATCAGTGCAGTTATAAAATTGTAGATAGAAGATAGACAAAAAGTGTAAAAAATATTTACGAGTAAAATGTGTGGCCATGATTTATAATAATATCTAAAACCTCACCGCGATGTTATCTAATCATTTTCAATCTGCCATGCAAAGGCGGCGCTTTGTGGGAAATTCCCAAGTTTTTTTTTCTTTTTTTTTACGTCAATCTCTCTTTTACGGCATTTGAAGTGCACCCGTAGCAAAAACATACTCCAAACCAGGAACTAACACAAAAATGATCTCCTAAGAGATAATTCATGTACTGCTACCTTTTCTTGATGACATGAAATTAATGGCAGTTCAACAATCTATAGATAAGAAACTCCACCCTTACCTGTTGTTTCCTACCAGCCGAGGAAACCCGATCTCTTATGGTGAGCAGTTGTTTTAAGCTGCACCAGAAAGCAGTAAGGTAACAAGGCGTCCACCAATTTCCCATCCGTTGTTTATTTCCTGCTATATATCAGGAAACAAGCGCCCTTATAAAGTTAAATCAACAAAAGCACGGAAAACCGAGGATCTGTTCAACTCTTCAGCGGGGGAAAACCATCAATTTATCATTTTTATTGGTTATATTTTCATATCGCAAAATGTGATCATAACTTGTTTAGCATATAGTAGTCATTTTTATGAAGTTCTGAGCAAAGTTTTTTCAGGATAAATTTAACAAATCCATTTCCCTAACAAAAGTGGTAGTCAGAGTACAAGCTGCATTGATTAAAAAGCTAAAAATGACACAACATGATGACACTATGAAATACCGAACATGTCGTGACCAACCCAGGATATAATAGAGGAAAATAATTATTAATTCCCATCACACATAAAGCTTGTTGAGACCCCTATATCATCTTATTTGGAAGAAACTTTTACCAACGTATCAAATATCGCGAGTGTAAACATAATCGATGTTCTTCTTCTTTTTTAAATTTATTTTTTGTGCACAATATCCATGATTATCGCCAACAAGTTTTAAAATGTTTAGTCTTAAAATTTGATATAAAGAGAAAAGACAATAAAAGAAGTAATTATAATATAGTAAAACAACTAAGTCTGTACGTCACAGATTTTTGAGGAAGATCATTTCACACGCTCAATCCAGGCTGTGAAGGGAATTCTGAGCAGCACTGGGTGTTTGTAACCTCACACTATGCGGAACTCAAAACAGTCTATAAACAGACTCAGGGTTTTACAAAATTACCTAACTACTCTTACCGGAATTGTCCAGACTTTGAAGACACCAACAGCTATTAGCACAAGGAAAAAATAGAAGGGAAAGATATCTATCCATATCCGTTTTAGGATTTACTGATTTACTGATTTAGGATTTAAAAAAAAAAATCCGGGAATTCTTTATAAAAAATCCAAGCTAATAACATAATTTTATTGCCACTCCATTATATATCGTCTAAAACTCGTTAAAAATCTATAACGATACAAAAAAGAGTGCCAAAGAGGTACGCAACATTACATGAAGTAAAAGCTGCCAATTTGTCTTTATTTTCAGGCCTATTTGGCGCTTAAAAGATCTATAAATAAATTGAGAGTTCGTAAAACTCGCTAATATTTTTATTCTTTTTGACGCAACTGAAGGCTGGGGTCTGGTGAACAAATAACATACAAAAAAGTATAGCGTTCGAAGCAGAACTTATCACATTTTGGATACAAACAAACATGATTTGATGCCAATCACAGATGAAATTGGCACTTCGATATCTCTTGTGGAAACATAATTTATTATCCCCATCCACCCCTAATAAAAACCTCAATATATAGAACAAAGACCCGATTTCAGTTTAAAGGTTATCACAAAGACCCGATTTCAGTTTTAGGGTTATCACAAAGACCCGATTTAAGTTTCAGGGTTATCACAAAGACCCGATTTCAGTTTTAGGGTTATCACAAAGCCCAAGAACTATACGCGTAAACTTTTTATCACATTTTTGTTATCAGAATTATTAAGAACCTTGATGAAGATAACTTGCTTTTAAATTTTTATCCTGGCAAATGTTGCTGAGGAAACACAAGTTTAAATCTTTTCTTATACAGACTTGAGAATTTGCACGATAATTTTACTTGAGGCAAAAATGCCAAAAGAGGAAGATGAAAATGGTTTTAGTTGTTTGAGGCTATGTCTAGAGATATCTATAGCATTTTTTTTCAGGGTTTAGTTGGCATCAGTGATATGATGGATATTTAACAATTTGAAACAAAGGTTGGCAATTTTATTAGTTTACAATTTGCCAACGTTATAAAAATCAAACCTTCCTTTATCAAATGTTACACACTTCGATATATTTTCCAAAGTTTGAAACTTACGTTTGACAAAAGTCACGTAGTTTAAAACTTACCTTTGAAAAACATTACATAGTTTGAAACTTTTCATTGATAAACACTAATCGGTTTGAAACTTACCTTTCACAAGTCACATAGGTTAAAATTTACCTTTGACAAAAGTCACATAGGGTGAAACTCACCTTTGACAAAAAGTCACAAAGTTTGAAACTCATCTTTGACAAAAGTGACAAATTGTTGAAAGTTAATTTTGAGGAAAAATCTCGAAGTTTGAAACTCACCTTTGACAAAAAATCATAAATTGTTTAGACTTACCTTTGACAAAAATTCACAAAGTTTGAAACTTACCTTTGACAAACGTTACTGAGAGTGGAGATGATATCCTGACTGTGCTTCAGGGACACGGCCATTTCCATCGCTTTCGCCTGGAGACTGGATCGTTTCCTCAGGACACTCTCCTCCGTAAGGCGGTCAAGGATCATCTGTCTGCACAGGCTTTTCTAGAAACAAAAACAACAAGAACAGATGAAGGATCATCTGTCTGCACAGGCTGTTCTAGAAACAAAAACAACAAGAACAGATGAAGGATCATCTGTCTGCACAGGCTTTTCTAGAAACAAAAACAACAAGAACAGATGAAGGATCATCTGTCTGCACAGGCTTTTCTAGAAACAAAAACAACAAGAACAGATGAAGGATCATCTGTCTGCACAGGCTGTTCTAGAAACAAAAACAACAAGAACAGATGAAGGATCATCTGTCTGCACAGGCTTTTCTAGAAACAAAAACAACAAGAACAGATGAAGGATCATCTGTCTGCACAGGCTTTTCTACAAACAAAAACAACAAGAACAGATGAAGGATCATCTGTCTGCACAGGCTGTTCTAGAAACAAAAACAACAAGAACAGATGAAGGATCATCTGTCTGCACAGGCTGTTCTAGAAACAAAAACAACAAGAACAGATGAAGGATCATCTGTCTGCACAGGCTGTTCTAGAAACAAAAACAACAAGAACAGATGAAGGATCATCTGTCTGCACAGGCTGTTCTAGAAACAAAAACAACAAGAACAGATGAAGGATCATCTGTCTGCACAGGCTGTTCTAGAAACAAAAACAACAAGAACAGATGAAGGATCATCTGTCTGCACAGGCTGTTCTAGAAACAAAAACAACAAGAACAGATGAAGGATCATCTGTCTGCACAGGCTTTTCTAGAAACAAAAACAACAAGAACAGATGAAGGATCATCTGTCTGCACAGGCTTTTCTAGAAACAAAAACAACAAGAACAGATGAAGGATCATCTGTCTGCACAGGCTTTTCTAGAAACAAAAACAACAAGAACAGATGAAGGATCATCTGTCTGCACAGGCTGTTCTAGAAACAAAAACAACAAGAACAGATGAAGGATCATCTGTCTGCACAGGCTTTTCTAGAAACAAAAACAACAAGAACAGATGAAGAAAGAAAGATGGGTGTCAAATTTGTTTCACACAAGGAAAATTAAAGAAAGTTACACGACACAGTCTATGTGAAGAAAGGCTGAACATTAAGGAAATGCGTAAATCACGAAATTTTATTTCATTGTAAACTGATTACGCTTCCCTAAATAGATTCTTCTTGACCAAGAGATTTAAAGACGATGTTTAAGCAAAATATTTCTGGATGTATGTTCATCTTATTCTCCCTATAGATTCACTTTTTACCTAACTCCCTTTGGACTAACTCAGTCCTATCTTTCTTCCTTCCGCAACCAACCAACTCCTTTCCACCCCTCCCCAATCTTCTCTTCCCCCCCCCCTCCCCCCTTTATTGTCTTCAGCTGTGTCTGTTTCCCGATCATCACCTGATCATCACCCGATCATCACCCGATCATCACCCGATCATCACCCGATCATCACCCGATCATCACCTGATCATCAGCAGCCAGAGCCACGGCAGGTTTGAAGTCTTGATGGGGTCGAGCAAAGGTCAAGGTTGTGTTGTCTTGACCCACGGCCTTCACAAAGAACGTGACGTCAGAGTGAGGGCTAACCTGCCGACAGAGTCGTAACTGACCTTCGTAACGTTTGTGCTGCTCTTTGGCCTGCGGTGGAAGAGAAAGGAGGGGGGAAGCGTGGGGGGGGGGGGGTATGAGAGCGACATACTACTTTAAGGATTGATTCAGGTATTGAAAGTATGAATGATAAATCAATGGAACATTACCATTATTTTTTTAAAAGGTAGGCAGAAAGTGTGAGATTATGTCAATGAAATCGTAGGTTTGATATCTTACCCTCTTTACTTCAAAGCTTAAAACAAAGTAACAAAATCTACAGCGGTTCGCTGAGTTTGAAATTAAATATTTCTCAACTTATTTGCTAAATTTATATGACTTCCCCAAACGTATAATTGTTTGAGAAATCCAATATATCTAAAGCTTCTTGTTAAAAAGTAGACTAATGAGATTCGAATCATTGGGGTTTCCTAGAGACTTCGTGGTGAGATTCGAATCAGTTTAATCACTTAGAGACTTCGAGTTAAAATTCGAATCTCTGGGATCTCTTAGAGACTTGGGAATAATTCTGATTCATAGCCAATTCGAATTGGATCGCAGTCATTGCATAAATGTTTCATCTCACCATTTCAGATTTGACTGTTGTGGCCATGGAAGAGCTGGTTAGATTTAACAGATTAAGCCTTCAGACACCTTATACTGTCTCTAGCACAGGAGAAAAATATAGAAAGAAAACCTTACTATACCAAGGGATATAATTAAAAAAAAATTAGAGCAGATAATTCTGTACATACTAACTACCCTATATTGAAAAAGTTATATGTTTAAAAAAAAAAATTTAAATAGGAAAGCACGGATAAAATGATACAATGAAACGAAATTTCGACCCCTTAACGTAAAAGCCTGTAAAAATATGACAGTAGAGGAAATGTAAAAAGAAATGTGCACCAACTTTTGTCAACAGAAGTAAAGCATGGCTCTGGACAGCGACGTTAATTGTGTTTCCTGTGTCGATGTATATCTCCTCCATTTCCTGGAAAATAAATAAATATGATAAGGAAAGAAATAGTAGTACAAGTAGTAGTAGTAGTAGCAGCAGCAACAGCAGAAGCAGCAGCAGCAGCAGCAGCAGCAGTAGTAGCAGTAGTAGTAGTAGTAGTAGTAGTAGTAGTAGTAGTAGTAGTAGTAGTAGTAGTAGTAGTAGTAGTAGTAGTAGTAGTAGTAGTAGTAGTAGTAGTAGTAGAAGTAGTAGTAGTAGTAGTAGTAGTAGTAGTAGTAGTAGTAGTAGTAGTAGTAGTAGTAGTAGTAGTAGTAGTAGTAGTAGAAGGAGGAGGAGGAGGAAGAGGAGGCAGAGTTGTAGATTTTATAAAAAAATTGATAAAAAGTACAAATGATAATTATAATAATAATAATAATAATAATAATAATAATAATAATAATAATAATAATAATAATAATAATAATAATAATAATAATAATAATAATAATAATAATAATAATAATAATAATGATGATGATGATGACAACAACAACAACAACAACAACAACAACAACAACAACAACAACAACAACAACAACAACAACAACGACAACAATAATGATAATAATATCAATATTAAGGTTAATTATACTAATACCAACAATAACATTGTACCCTCTTATCTCTTATCTAAGAGCGAATTGTCTACTAGTGCATGAATTTTTCTTTTACTCTTGCTTTGATCATGAAATTCATACACAATTCTACTTCAATCTATTTTCTGATAGAGAGACTCGTGCCATTTTAGATGAATATTTATATTTTTTTTCTTTGGTATGTGTAAATCAAATCTTGAACAATCGGTAATTTATATGCAAGTGGGACAAAGTTATCTACAAAAAGATGAGAGCATCGAATAACTGTCTCCATAGCAACTGATATTGACAACCAAAATCAATCTTGAATAAGATGCATGTGAAAGATTTTTCTTGATACCCAAAAAACTAAGTGGCATCATCTTCTAGCGGTGGAATACTCTTTTAATTTGAGTTTCTTGTTCGCCAAGTTTGTAGTAATGTTTATGACGTATTTAACTATCTCAAAAAATGGGAGGGATAAATTATAAACATAGAACAAATGAGAATATTTAGACTTCCTTTCCCTTTGTAGTCATGACAAAAGTTTCCGAAAGACCATTATAAACCACGGCACCTGACTGTAGCAAGAGAGGGTCAGCGACCAGAAACAGCACGTCGGTCTAGAATATTAAAAAAAAACATTTCACCGCCTACAACCGCAAGACCTTTCAACACCAGAAACAGCACGTCGGTCTAGAATATTAAAAAAAAACATTTCACCGCCTACAACCGCAAGACCTTTCAACACCAGACACAGCACGTCGGTCTAGAATATTAAAAACACATTTCACCGCCTACAACCGCAAGACCTTTCAACACCAGAAACAGCACGTCGGTCTAGAATATTAAAAAAACATTTCACAGCCTACAACCGCAAGACCAAGGTGAAGGTGTCCACATCTCATTTGGTCCAGCCAGGATTCAAACCCGGGCCCCCTGATGCCAGATCCGAATGTTATATTACGATCCCACAATAAATTTATAATTGTGCTTCAACACTCTTAAGATGGTACTAAAATCAGCTTGTATTTCTTTTCTCACCCCAAAAAAAATTTTGGGCTTTTAGTTTCTAAACGCAAAACAAAAGTTCAACTCAAATTTAGAATTTCTAGGAAGAGCGTTGTTTTGTTGGTTTTTTTTTTTCTACACCCAAATCATGAATTAAGCTCACTTCCAGAATTCTAGGAAGAGCTTTGTTGTATTCGTCCGCCATTGTGTTGGTCGCCCGTATGTTGAGGATGTAGTCATTGTGGGTTCTGTGGAGGCGGCCCCTCACGGCCTCCCCCTCCTTCTCACCGGGATCCTTGGGAAGGCCCACAAAGTCCTGGAAAGATGAATGGTAGTCCTTCTCCGCCTGGAGGGAAGCGATGAGATAACCAATCATATTAATTACTTGTATGTACTTATGTCTACCGGACAGAAATCAGATTTGTCACATTTAGAGGAATTGAACAATGAGAAGTTAAATATTGTTGGCTACATAGACCATTAAACTTTGGACAGATTTCTGTAACTGAGCAGATTGATTTACGAGTCTATGTGGATGGAAATAAAACTTTATAACTTTACAATTACATTCTTTATAAGTTTAAACGTGTAAAAAAATAGCAAGTTTCAAAAGGTGAAAACAAATTAATATATATACACAAACACACACACACACACACTTATATATATATATATATATATATATATATATAAATGTCACCTTTCGAAAATAATTATTTCTTATACATCTATTTGTATATACATACATACATACATACATACATACATACATACATACATACATACATACATACATACATACATGCATACATGCCTTTTCACATATATGTAGCCTATCATAAACTGGAGACTATGGTCACACCATCCTAAATCTAGCACTGGGATATTATCGACACAAAAAGAAAAGCTGACCCAACACACACAATCATACAAACATAAATACACATAAATATATATATATATATATATATATATATATATATATATATATATATATATATATGCGTGTGTGTGTGTGGTTGTTTATGTGTGCATATCTGTATTAACATAAACCATAGCACAAGGAAAACAACTATCCTATCCAAGCATTAACGTCATCTTGGTCTAGAGAAAACGCATTGGTTTCCATCCTCTTCTCTGTTCCTCTAGTCCTAATGAGAAGTCAACTCTCATGTGGTCAGTGCTGAATAATTGACAGAGAATGATACCATTAGGACCAACTCTTGGCCTCTCGGTGACCTAGTAATATAGCATCATGGATTCCTCAGGTCAAATTCTTTTTTTTATGTCTTATCAATCCATGTAGATCTCAATGCGAGGCTCTGCGAATATGTTTGCAGTATCAATTCATGTAGATCTTAATGCGAGGCTCTGCGAATATGTTTGCAGTTTTAAACAAGTTTTACAGTTTTCTCGTCATAAACCTATCTGGAAGCAGTTTTCAAGTGATAATGATGGACTGTGAAAGTACACAGAGAATCGACATTCTCGATATAAACCATCTCTTTGTACACTTAGATCATGTCAGTTCTCTGAGCCACACGAAGAGTTGTAAGTGAGAAAAGATTTCACTATGTAACTTAACAAAGGTTATTTTTGTATCTTTTATTACTCTCTCTTATCGATCTGGTTTTAACTTATTCAGGTCAGCATCCAAAAATTTCTTTCTTCTTTATTGAAATCCGAGGTGCAAACAGAAATCAGATCATAAGTTATATTGGTTGCTGACCAGTCTTTCCTCTAGAAATATATCAATCTTTCGTGAACGTTGACTTAAAAATGTAATTTTTTCATTGATTTCTGAACAGGATCAATAGACTCTAGTCCGCGTAAACCATGGAATATCGCTCTCCTCTAATAGCCTAAGTTTTGTTTAAATTCCTTAGATACAGCACTGCAGAATGATACAAGGAGAAACAGTACACTACATACTCCATTACAAGATCGCTTAAAAAGCAGGAGAAGTTTAGTTATTGCATTAGACGTATCGAGATCGATCATGTAAGTATCGAGCACCTGCGAGATAACGCAAAAGTCGGTGCGTGTTTTATTTATCTCAAGATTGACACTAGATTCATCATTTGAAAACAATTTGTCATTACCTGTGGATGTGTTGAACGTGCATTGTAGATTTTAGATTTCGCACAAGATTATTTTCTCTATCAGGTACAAATAATCTATTTATGATACCGTTTCTTTGACAAACGCTATTTAATTCAAATCAGGTTAAATTATGTTCGCGTAAAAAAAAAAGGATATTTTGAAAAACAAAAAGTTTTAGCTTTCGCGTATAGTAAACATATAGCGATGTTGAACAATTTTCTGCTTTCCACCAAGCTCAAAATTAATGGTAATGGTTGAAGCACAATAATAATTTAACTTCTGAACGATAAAATCTACGTGAAAATATTTTGTCTTTCCGATTGTAAACAATTGCTATGTCGCAAAAGTGTTAAAAGAACAAAAAACTTGCTGTATTTTTATCCCTAATCTTGAACACAACGAACTACATCGTCTGGAAAAATGGTCAGCGAAATATAGTAAAGTGTAACACGATCTGTCAGAGGTCACTACGAAAATGGTATCTACAATTATAAAAACGGCAATAACCACACAAAATTATAAACGAACTAACAGAATGGTAGAATTAGCCAGAGAATTAAAAAAAAATGTGTTCTTATTCGTTCTTCATAACTGTGGTCCAAAATATGACGAGGCGCTCGATAATCAATTTTACATGATTGGTATTTTAATTTGTTAGAGAGAAATTGACTGTTGCCGTACTATTAAAATCTGCGTATTTGTTTGCTAGATACACCAAAAGAATGATTCAACATCAAGAAGAACGAAGATATGTCAACTTTCGTCGACCAAGCACTTCGATATGTACACAAGACGCAGCTAGGGCAGTGGCGCCGCTGAGGTTTCCCTGGTTTATGTATATTAAAGTAAAGTAACGTGTTGACATGAGGGATGGAACTGCTGTGATTATGACTATCTTTCTCTCTCTATCTTTTTTCATCTTTCTCTCTCTCTCTCTATCTATCTCTCTCTCTCTCTCTCTCTCTCTCTCTCTCTCTCTCCCAATCTATGTCTCTGTCTTTGTCTCTTTTCTTCTTTCCTAGCTTACTCTATCCTTTTCCCGCTTTTTAAATGTTTCTATTAATATGTCTCTTTCTCCCTTTCTTTCTATCTCTCTCTACCTGTTTTTTTTTTCTCTAACCTGCTATTTTTCTCAATATATCTATATTTATTTGGATTAGCACTCTCTCTCTCTCTCTCTCTCTCTCTCTCTCTCTCTCTCTCTCTCTCTCTCTCTCTCTCTCTGTCTACCACACAGTCATCCACCTGTTTACTCGTTGGGCCGAGCTAACAAACAGGATCATAATGACCCCTTCTTCCTGAGCCCCAACAGCGCAAGACCCGTCATTATGTAAACCTATTCATTAGCTACAAACAAAGGAGATTTACAAGACTAGCTTCCCTTTTTGTCACAAAATTCCATCAATGTTAGGTAACGTTTGTTTCGTAACCAAACTTGTTATCGCTGTTCAGTCTCCAGAATCTGTACAATCTCAGGTCATGTCCGTAACGATTAAGGTCTTCTAAAGTTATCCGGGTTACGTGACACACATGGAAAACATCATTAATTTGTCCTTTCCGCTTCTACATCTCCTGCCGTGCGAATATCTCGAGGTCACATAAATTCTGGGCAGATCTAATAAAGAAACTGACCAATCAACGAGCGTCATCTGTGAGCTTACCTTCTGCTCCTCTCTGAGAGCCTCGATGTAAACAGAATCCAGATTGTCCCGGAACAGGGCGAGCATGTCTGCCTGGCGGTTTTTGTGCGACGCAACTTCCTGTAAGGGGAGGTAAACGTTTTTGTGCAGCAGGCTGGCAGCATCTAGATGCGCCTGTGGAAGTCAGAACGAAATACTGATAGACCATGCAAAAAAATATATATATTTCACGAGAACTTTCTAAATATCTGGTGGAGTTTTATTTTATTTATCTCTCAGTACAACAAAAAAGAAAATTGAACCTTTACAGGGTCAAGATATTTCATTGCTATAAATTATTTTGTACTTCTAATCAAATTAGCTACAGAGAATTTCTCAAAAAATTAAATTCATGTTAAACAATACTTACAGCAATTCTTTTTTTTTTTTTCTAGATGTTTAGTTCATTGATAAATAGCCTTAAGATAAGTACTTTCATAAGTCAATTTATCATTTTCTCACTCACTCACTCACTTACTTACTGGTTCATTCAATCACAAACACACACACACACATACAATTGGTCTCTGTTAAAGAAAAAAGAACGAAATAGATCTGAGCTTGTCATAGAGATTTTAATGCATGTTTATCCATTCAAATAACATTAACATTTACTTGGTAATTCAGACGTATTGTTCTTAATCAAACTCACTTACTTTTTTACTTCTATTAACCAACTTTTATCTTTTACTTAAGCTTAACTTTTCTTTCTCTTTCCTCGATTGGTACGGATTGTAGCTGCGCTCCATGCCTAATAACTTGGCGTTTCCTGATTGCTACTTCGGTTTCTGTTTTGCGAACACATTTGATTTTCTCTTATGTAAATGTTCTTGTCAGCTTTTCCCCGTCCATCTATCTTTCCCTGGGTCTTGAGCGAGAGCACTGCTAGTTTAGATGCCTCTGTCGAGTGGCTTCTTAAAGTCACCATTTTCTGAACTGTTATTTCATCTTCAAGAACACACGAGTATCTGTATGATAATCTATGTCTATGTATTATTTCTTTGACAGCAGTTAGCTTTCAAGGGCCACAACAGTTTACTAGGATTGCGACTGCTTATTTTCAGCCGAGGCAACGACTTAGTGCATTGTCGTGGTAAACTTTTCCTTCCACACAGACTATAAGTTCCCAATACGCCTCAGGGTAGGGCTGGTTAGTTGAGACCCAGCCCCACAGCCAGAAAGCCCAGCACCAGGATGCGTATCTCGGACCCCCATAGTGTATGGACTGCGCCACCTGGCACCCGTCCCCTGCTAGGAGGATCCCAAGTTTCCCCGCGCGACTGTCTTCTCAGGCTATGCAGTGGTCTCTGACACTTTCTTCTTGACACCCCTCCTGGGAGGATCCCAAGTTTCCCCGCGCGACTCTCTTCTCAGGCTATATATATAGTTTCCCCGCGCGACTCTCTTCTCAGGCTATATATATAGTTTCCCCGCGCGACTCTCTTCTCAGGCTATATATATAGTTTCCCCGCGCGACTCTCTTCTCAGGCTATGCAGTGGTCTCTGACACTTTCTTCTTGACGCCCCTGCTGGGAGGGTCCCAAGTTTCCCCGCGCGACTCTCTTCTCAGGCTATGCAGTGGTCTCTGACACTTTCTTCTTGACGCCCCTGCTGGGAGGATCCCAAGTTTCCCCGCGCGACTCTCTTCTCAGGCTATGCAGTGATCTCTGACACTTTCTTCTTGACACCCCTTCTGGGAGGATCCCAAGTTTCCCCGCGCGACTCTCTTCTCAGGCTATGCAGTGGTCTCTGACACTTTCTTCTTGACACCCCTTCTGGGAGGATCCCAAGTTTCCCCGCGCGACTGTCTTCTCAGGCTATGCAGTGGTCTCTGACACTTTCTTCTTGACACCCCTTCTGGGAGGATCCCAAGTTTCCCCGCGCGACTGTCTTCTCAGGCTATGCAGTGGTCTCTGACACTTTCTTCTTGACGTCTTGTTCCATGTCCAGGACTGATTGCCTTTGAAAAGAGGTGTGAAGCTGGGAACCTTTATGTGTCAGTCCGGGAGGATTTCCTAGTTAGTCGGGGCTAGGATTACCAGATAGTCATATTAATGAAAGTCCAGCAATAAATCCTTTTACACGGATCAAACACTAAAAAAATGATATTTTTCCCCTCAGAGTTATTATGCACTTCGTTCTTGCCGTGGACTGGTCAGATATTTTTTTGGCATGAGACTCTGCTCTGTATATCTCACATGAAGTGTATGTTCTCCTTCTTGTTCCTCATGAACGTATTGTGTAAAGGCCCTGCTTCTGTAACTGAAATCTTTTCAGACGATGTTCAGCACTATAGAGAATTTTTTTAGGCTTTGAGTTTGGCGTGATTTTTAACATTTCTTGTTCTTATTATTGTTGTCTCTTTCTCCTTTTGTATTCTGGATCCTTCTTCTCCAAAGCGCAGTAAAGTTCTGAACTATAAGTACCGGTCTTGGGCTGCCAATAGCCATGTCTCGCAGACTGAGTTACGTACCGTAAGCATGAGTCATAACGTAACAAACACGTGGTTTCCCTAGTGACGTGTGCAAATCGGCTTGCGTTGTTTACATCGGAAGCTGCAAGCGAGAGTTAGGCGTGGTCAATCTGGTCAGCTGGTAAAACTGTCTCGGATCATGTGGTTGTTATGTAACGTAACTGTGTGAGCATGCAGTGGAAACACACTCCACACAACGCGCTTGCACCTGTTCCAGGCTAGTACTCATTGGTGGTAGCATTAGAGCATCGCTGGCAGTCATCATGTAACCCTTACATAACAGTTACGTTCTACGTGAGAGGGCTAGCATGTTTGTGAAAAGCGATTATGCTACGTATTGCTGGGTGGGAGAAGTTTATGCAAATGATGTCGGTCAGTCTAAAAAATAACGTCGTAGTCTAGCTTAGGGCCCGTTAGTCTTTCCTGGAAACCTCAGAATTATCTATGTGTATTTATTTGGACTGAACATGTTTCTGATAGCTTTAACCAAGGATTCATGATACAGCTTAGCAATGGGAGAGGAAAGGACAATTATTCTGAAATGTGTGCATTCTTCACCTTTATAATTCGATACCGACCATAATTTATTATGCGTTTTTCTTTGTTTTGTTTTTTTTTTCTTTTTTTTTTTCTTAATTGTAAAACTTGAACCGTTTGCTTAGTCAGAGGAAAAGAAAATTGTCCTCCAGCTCAGGTTCCCGGTACCTGCGCGTCCATCTCTGTCTCTTGGAGCAGGGCCTCCCAAGAGCTGAAGATACAGTTTGGTGTTTCCATAGGTCTGAGGGAGGGGGAGGGGAGGGGGGTGGAGAGAAGCGGGGATGAATATTGCAAAAGACATTCGGAAAAAAGAAACAAAGAAAAAATTTAAAGATTTGAGATCAAACTGATGCAGAGTTGTCTGTAGACGCCTAACCATCCTATTTTCATATAGTTATTATTAAATCTATATTTAGACTGATGAAGATTTCTTGCGTTTAAACTAATGGTAAGCTTAGATAAAACTGGGATGAATATAATTGTTTTCTTTTTTTCCTTAACCTTTATTCATCACGAAGCTGGATTTAAAACTATTGCTAGATTTTAGTGTACATTAAAAAAAGATTTAATCTACATAGAAATCTTATCAAAATTTTTATACCAGATTATATTCATCTAAGAAAAATCGATACATCTAGCTCTTATATCACAAGCAGGCTGCACGTGAATAAACTATTTATAGATAGCAGCTGGTAAAGTTAATTTGTTTGACTAATGATTATGAGTATACAAGGTTTGTTCCATTCTTTTGAAGCTGCGAATTTTATTTTTTTTTTAATTTACTCAAATTGTAATCTTTGACCTTTACGCAAACATATGTAATACGCTGGGAATTTTACCTATAACAATGCAGCGATTATTTGAAGCCAGTCTACCGGGAACTCAAATGAAATTGGTCGATGCTGTGTTTCTTTGACTAGAGACAGTGCTTCATACAATCCAAGTTGTATGGAATCTGACTTAGTATGGACGTTAACTAAAGCTTAATAGTAACATTCCTCCAAATATTTCTCGCGCCTTCTGTTTATCTCCTCATTCTCTCCTTCTCCATCTCACGCTTCTCTTTCAATATCATCAGTTGTCCCACTTGTCCCACGGAAGGAATTTTTTCTTGGCTTGTAGTCTTATATTTCTGAACACCTCTGAATTGTCTGTATAATTATTATCGATTTTTTATCTCATACAAATTAGTACTGAGACTCACCGCTGCTTTTTTAACTCGTAGTTCCTTCTCCTGAAAGTAGCAATAATTGCCTGGATTTCCTTGGAGAAAGCTTCGTGTGCCACCGCCATCTGTTGGGCGAACTCAGACACTGGGCAAGATGGACGGGGAGGAGAGAAAAAAATAATGGAATAAGAAATTAATCAGCATAATTATGGTTCGTTTAAGTCAAAACAAGTTGTTCATTTTATACAGTATAATTTTTCGTTCCCATAAATGTCTCTTTTTATATAAATGCCTTTTTGAGGATGGGTGAGATTCCTTTATTAACTTAAAAAACTCTTGTTATAGGGTTTGTTTGTCATTATGTATGCTTTAAGGGCGTCACAAAGTAAGGCATGTTGAAGGGCGGACGGGAGAAAGGGAGAAAGGGTGGACGGGAGATAGGGAGAAAGGGTGGACGGGAGATAGAGAGAAAGGGAAGCACTAAGTGGGGGAGACGATCCGGCATAATAAGTGATCGTATCGTAAACATAGCGACAGACTTAGTGAGAATTACTGTCTTTGTTTATTTTCATTTACAATTTTCTAGAATCCATTAATGATCATACATAAAAGTACAAATGGGTGTCGTGATTTAACCAGGGTTCATGCAGATTGTTCTCTTTTCTATGCTTTTTGTGCCATCATTTTCTGTATAAAGTATTTTTTTATTACGGATATTCAAATATATACAGTAATTCTTTTTTGAACTATAAGTAAATATCTATCTGTGGCTATAGCGTGTAAGTAAGGGGTTACGGTTTAGTTTAAAAGTCAATGTATTTTGTTGTTTTCTTAAGAGAAGAAAATAAAACTAAAAAAAAATCCTCATCTAAAGCCATTTATCAAAAATGTAAATGCAGTCGGGTAGTGCGTGACTACTAACTTACTTGTCGATCACACAGTCTCGACAACATCACCTGATCTAGGTGACACATCTGAAACCTCATCGACACCACCCAGTCTTGACAACATCACCTGATCTAGGTGACACATCTGAAACCTCATCGACACCACCCAGTCTTGACAACATCACCTGATCTAGGTGACACATCTGAAACCTCATCGACACCACCCAGACTTGACAACATAACCTGATCTAGGTGACACATCTGAAACCTCATCGACACCACCCAGTCTTGACAACATCACCTGATATAGGTGACACATCTGAAACCTCATCGACACCACCCAGTCTTGACAACATCACCTGATCTAGGTGACACATCTGAAACCTCATCGACACCACCCAGTCTTGACAACATCACCTGATATAGGTGACACATCTGAAACCTCATCAACACCACCCAGTCTTAACAACATCACCTGATATAGGTGACACATCTGAAACCTCATCGACACCACCCAGTCTTGACAACATCACCTGATATAGGTGACACATCTGAAACCTCATCGACATCACCCAGTCTTGAAAACATCACCTGATCTAGGTGACACATCTGAAACCTCATCGACATCACCCAGTCTTGACAACATCACCTGATCTAGGTGGCACATCTGAAACCTTATCGACATCACCCAGTCTTGACAACATCACCTGATCTAGGCGACACATCTGAAACCTCATCGACATCACCTAGTCCTAATGACACAATTCAGTCATGATAAACGTTTACTTTCTAGGTAACTAGTAATACCACTCACTGTTGCTTAAATTACCCAGCCTTGATAACATCACCCAGTCCTGGTAACACCCCTAAGTCTGGGTATAATTACCCACTCTTGATAACACCACCCAATTCTGGTAACACCAATCAATCCTGGTAACACCTCTAAGTCTTGCTAAAACTACCAAGCCTTAATAACATCACCCAGTCCTGGTTACACCTCTAAGTCTTGCTAAAATTACCCAGTCTTGATAACATCACCCAGTCCTGGTAACACCTCTAAGTCTTGCTAAAATTATCCAGTCTTGATAACATCACCCAGTCCTGGTAACACCTCTAAGTCTTGCTAAAATTACCCAGTCTTGATAACATCACCCAGTCCTGGTAACACCTCTAAGTCTTGCTAAAATTACCCAGTCTTGATAACATCACCCAGTCCTGGTAACACCTCTAAGTCTTGCTAAAATTACCCAGTCTTGATAACATCACCCAGTCCTGGTAACACCTCTAAGTCTTGCTAAAATTACCCAGTCTTGATAACATCACCCAGTCCTGGTAACACGTCTAAGTCTTGCTAAAATTACCCAGTCTTGATAACATCACCCAGTCCTGGTAACACCTCTAAGTCTTGCTAAAATTACCCAGTCTTGATAACATCACCCAGTCCTGGTAACACCTCTAAGTCTTGCTAAAATTACTCAGTCTTGATAACATCACCTAGTCCTGATAGCTTGACCGCATGGACCTAAATCCATTAGTAAAGCTAAGCAGTTTGTCTTACGTTACCATCAGAGTTTTGTTTGATTTATTTCTTTCAAACCATGAAGTCAGTCATTAGGCTTTAAGTTGCTGTTTTGGAGGACGACTACTTTGTCTTTCAAGATATTACAAGCTTTTTAGTGTTTTTGTGTGTGTGGAGAAGGGGGGAAGTAACGAAATTTTTATATCTGTTTTAAGGGAAGACAGTTGTGTGCAGATAACTTCCTATTCTTTCCATTGAAGTATAATAATGCTACATGAAGAGCAACAGTTTTCTCCTCATACACTGAAACAATCTCTTGCAGGGCTAAAAAATAAAACCCAACACTTATCTATTGACGACGGTATGCTATCAATCCATGGGAAATAACCCCAGTTACTGTCATCGCTCGCTAGCGATTTACCAACAGCGGTCCATTCACTTCATGCCTGCACCATGATCTTTAGGTATACCAGGAAAAAAAAGACCTTGAGCATTTACAACTCACGTTACTCACCAAGAACAGAATGCTTGAGTAAGGCAAAGTAAAGTTACTAACCAAGAATAGAAAGCTTGAGGAAGGAAAAGTCACGTCACTAACCAAGAACAGGAAGCTTGAGTATAGAGAAGTTACGGTACTTACCAAGAACAGAAAGCTTGAGTAAGGAGGAGTTACGGTACTTACCAAGAACAGAAAGCCTGAGTATAGAGAAGGTACGGTACTAACCGAAAACAGAAAGCTTGAGTATGGAGAAGTTACGTTACTTACCAAGAACAGAAAGCTTGAGTATGGAGGAGTTACTGTCCTTACCAAGAACAGAAAGCTTGAGTATGTAGAAGTTGCGGTACTTACCAAAAAAAGAAAGCCTAAGTATGGAGAAGTTACGGTACTCACCATGAACATAAAGCTTGAGTATGGAGGAGTTACGTTACTTACCAAGAACAGAAAGCTTGAGTATGGAGGAGTTACGTTACTTACCAAGAACAGAAAGCTTGAGTAAGGAAAAGTTACGTTACTTACCAAGGACAGAAAGCTTGAGTATGAAGAAGATACGGTACTTACCAAGACAGGAAGCTTGAGTAAGGAAAAGTTACGTTACTTACCAAGAACAGATAGCTTGAGTAAGGAAAAATTACGTTACTTAGCAAGAACAGAAAGCTTGAGTAAGGAAAAGTTTCGTTACTTACCAAGAACAGAAAGCTTGAGTAAGGAAAAGTTACGTTACTTAACAAGAACAGAAAGCTTGAGTATGGAGAAGTTACGTTACTTACCAAGAACAGAAAGCTTGAGTATGGAGAAGATACGGTTCTTACCAAGAACAGAAAGCTTTTCTAAGGAAAAGTTACGTTACCTACAAAGAACAGAAAGCTTGAGTATGGAGGAGTTACGGTCTTTACCAAGAACAGAAAGCTTGAGTAAGGAGGAGTTACGTTACTTACCAAGAACATAAAGCTTGAGTAAGGAGGAGTTACGTTACTTACAAAGAACAGAAAGCTTGAGTATGGAGGAGTTACGTTACTTACCAAGAACATAAAGCTTGAGTAAGGAGGAGTTACGTTACTTACCAAGAACAGAAAGCTTGAATAAGGAAAAGTTACGTTACTTACCAAGAACAGAAAGCTTGAGTATGGAGAAGTTACGGTCTTTACCAAGAACAGAAAGCTTGAGTATGGAGAAAGTACGTTACTTACGAAGAGCAGAAAGCTTGAATAAGGAAAAGTTACGTTACTTACCAAGAACAGAAAGCTTGAGTATGGAGAAGTTACGTTACTTACCAAGAACAGAAAGCTTGAGTAAGGAAAAGTTACGTTACTTACCAAGAACAGAAAGCTTGAGTATGGAGAAGTTACGTTACTTACCAAGAACAGAAAGCTTGAGTATGGAGAAGTTACGTTACTTACCAAGAACAGAAAGCTTGAGTATGGAGAAGTTACGTTACTTACCAAGAACAGAAAGCTTGAGTATGGAGGAGTTACAGTACTAAACAAAAACAGAAAGCTTGAGTATGGAGAAGTTATGGTACTTACCATGAACAGAAAGCTTGAGTATGGAGAAGTTACGTTACTTACCAAGAACAGAAAGCTTGAGTATGGAGGAGTTACGTTACTTACCAAGAACAGAAAGCTTGAGTATGGAGGAGTTACGTTACTTACCAAGAACAGAAAGCTTGAGTATGGAGGAGTTACGTTACTTACCAAGAACAGAAAGCTTGAGTATGGAGAAATTATGCAGGGCAATGGCATCTTTGATCGACGGGTGAGATAAACTCGCATAGCAAAACTTGTTAAAGGTTTTGGGGTCCATGGTGGAATCTTCGGCGGTTCAAACCTCACTGAGACCCAGGCGACGCTTGTGGCGGTGATAATGCTGTGTTGCTGTGTTGGTCTGTGCTAAGCTCCGGGTGTTGCCGAGTCACTAAGGCTGATAGTGCAGCTGTAACTAAGGCAGGTGCTGGGAGAAACGTTCATTCTGCTGAGGGAGAATTTTATAAAGGAACAAGATGAGAAAAAAAGGTTTGTTTTATCAATTAATTGATTGATTTAATTACGTTGAAATGAAGTGTATTTTTTGTGAAATGAGTTTTTTTTGTTCATTTTTTTTTGTTGTTATAGTTTTATTTTATTTTTTTTTAATCCAATTAACTGATGTAGAGAATAAAAAAATCGCGTGAGGTTTTTTTCTTTAAGGAATATTGATTAATTTATACATGTAAAACTTAACTTCGCAGGTGTCGACCTTAGGATGGTGAAACCTCTCGCATTTTAAATCAGACCTTTTTATCAACGTTTTTTTCCTGTCAAGCCAAGTAGGCCTACTCTTTTTTCTGAATCTAAAACATTTACCACTTTCTTGATATTATACCGTAACAAACGTCCCATCTTTGTTTTATATTTAGGTTCAGCTCAGACAAAACGCTAGGACTTCAGCAATCAATTTGTGTTTTTTCTACTTGAACTCTTTTGATGAGCACAGCTTTTTTATTTCCGTATGAAACTTTTAGCTCTCTAAGAATAAATAATAAAGATTTATAATGTCGTGTTCATGTTGCTCTGTTTAAGCTAAGGGAAAATTTTTGTAATTGGTTAAACAAAAACAAAGAAAAAAAAGCAACTTCTATTTCCATATATATATTTATATATGTTTGTGTGTGTGTGTGTGATTTTTAGTTTGTACACTTAGTTTGGCCAAGAAGTTCATTTCCACAAGTTTATTACTAATCATTTTCTTGACAATTTAATTATTGATCAGTCTAATCTTTAACAGTAGAGACTAACTAATATTTGATGAAACATGTATTACTTCTTTATAATTTAGTCAATGACAATTTTTCATTCTTGGTGACATTCATGTTGAATGCTTGCCTCTTAGGCAGTTTCTTACTTGGTCAGTGAGAAGATTGATATGACATATCTTTTTTCTCTAGCGCATTGCTGATGGTTTAATACTTGGTCAGTGAGAAGATTGATATTACATATCTTTTTTCTCTAGCGTATTGCTGATGGTTTAATGCTTGGTCAGTGAGAAGATTGATATTACATATCTTTTTTCTCTAGCGTATTGCTGATGGTTTAATGCTTGGTCAGTGAGAAGATTGATATAACATATCTTTTTTCTCTAGCGTATTGCTGATGGTTATGGCTTATGGAAACTTAGTTGGATTATTCTTTGACATGTAATATTATATTGTTTGCTTGACAAGTAAGTAAAGATGATATAGTCTGTCTACTGCAAAGTGTACACTGGGAGTTCTTAAAATAGCTGTCCAGGAACTTTTTATCTCCTCATGCACATGGCTGACAAAGAGAAATTTCCCTTTTAGATCTGAGGTGCATGTTTAAACGGAACCCACCAAACTTTCTTACTGAAGCTACACGACAAAACGAAAAAAAACAGATACGGACAAGAATTGTTTTTCACTTCTTGTATTAAGTTATGATTGCGATGCACAATGTATGATTGATAATACGATAAAGCTGCTCAGAGAGACAAACATTTATTTTCTAAATTTCAAATTCCCTTTGTTCCTTTCCGATTCCCACTTTTCCAAGTTTCCATCCAGGTTTTTAAAGAATCTAGCATTATATGCGATCCAATGACCAAGGAATCAAGATAAGTATATAGATAAGCAAGGTAAATACGATCTTTGGTTCTTTGTAAAAAAAGAAAAATAGCATTACTTTAATTGCCCTATTTTTTCCTATGGCGATACATAACAGCTGCAAAAACTGCCACATGAAAAATTAATGCCCTTTTCCAATCAGCCACGCAGGCCGTTTGAATTTGTTAAACTCAGCTGTAGATGAGCTTGCCTGCCGCGCGTCAAATCGCTGAACGTCATGCAGTATTAATGTCGCCGTAGGTCTAAACCCCCTTAACCAGAGTAAGTGGCGCTCGAGGACGGGACAAGATAACCCGATTGATAGATCTCTCTAGCCGTGTGCTGTAGGCTCTGCCATGATTACTCCCTCCTTATAGCCGTTTTAGAATCAACAAACTCAACTGAGTAGCAAGCGTGCAACTAATCAGAGCGGCATTCATGCCAAATCGAATTGATGTGAAATAGGAAAGTGCATCTATACGTTCTTCGCCTTGTTTCTCAGGGTGCAACGTTCAGATCTAAACGCTTACAACGAATTCGATTATGACTGAGCTCAGAGCTGATAATAGTTCTTATATTTAATTGAATGCCGCGCGCATTGAGAAATGTGTTACATACTATACAGGTGGGTATACGAGTTTGAAGCAATAAAAGTAGCACAAATGAAAACCGTTTCAATGTTTTCTTTTTAGTTTGTTTAATCTAATCATACCACAAGAGTTAGCTGGAATTGACAATCTTGCATTTTAGGTTTGATGAAAATCATTTTCTTGACACAAGCTAATTTTCTTTTACTCTAAAGAAATCTCAAAATCGGCAAGAGCAATAGTTTCAATGAATTTGTTTTTAAATGTCAAAACTATTATTATGTGGAAAAAGATTTCCGTCAGGCAGCACTGGTTAGTCAACTGAGGATGCTTGACAGATAACAGAACGTTTAGAGATAGCATTTTTCTCACGGCAAGGCGGTCGCCTAACTCTGATAGTGCTAATAGAATTGGTGGTAGTAGGAGTAGTAGTAGTAGTAGTAGTAGTAGTAGTAGTAGTAGTAGTAGTAGTAGTAGTAGTAGTAGTAGTAGTAGTAGTAGTAGAAGTTATTTAGTAGTAGTAGTAGTTGCAGTTAAAGTATAGCAGTAGCAACAACGCCAAGGCTAACCCAACACTGTGTAACAGAGCACTTCTATTGTTTACCAAGAGGAGCATTAGTCAGGTCAGATGACACCTGAAACTTCCTTTAACCGCGTGAATTCTTGAGAAGTTTCCTGCCTGACAATATCGATTTACCTTAGTTCGGTTTTAAACTCCTAAGATCCGAGGCGCCCCACTTTCATGAGATGCTTGAACTAAAATAAGGTTACACTTCCCGACTTTCCTGCTTAAGGGGACAAAAACTCAATTTCCGACTAGAGAATCGATTACTTTTTACGGAATGTTTTTGTCTTTGATTGTTAGAGAAATGTGTTCTGGGTGCGACTGGCAAATAAGAACAAAATGCTTCTAATGTGTTTTTGATAGCTTGCGGAATCGAACAGTGAATTATAGTTCTTTAACCTCAGAAAATAGGCGGCATAGATTCTTTAATGAAACACAGACTGTTCGTTCAACATTGATTTGGATTTCACTGATGTGAGAGTAAAAAACTGTAAAGAGGGAAAGGAGGAGAAGAAAATTAGTGGGAGAGAGAGAGAGAGAGAGAGAGAGAGAGAGAGAGAGAGAGAGAGAGAGAGAGAGAGAGAGAGAGAGAGAGAGACAGACAGACAGACAGACAGACAGACAGAGACAGAGAGAAAGACGGAGACAGAGAGAAAGAGAGAGATAGAGAGACAGAGAGAGAGAGAGAGACAGAGGAAGAAGAATAGGCGCGAATGAGTACTTCCTACAACTCTGCAGTGAAACTCCCAACGCCTACCTCATTTCTACCACACGTAGATCTAACTCTTTAGTCTCAAGTTCAACGCCTACCTCATTTCTACCACACGTAGATCTAACTCTTTAGTCTCAAGTTCAACGCCTACCTCATTTCTACCACACGTAGATCTAACTCTTTAGTCTCAAGTTCAACGCCTACCTCATTTCTACCACACGTAGATCTAACTCTTTAGTCTCAAGTTCAACGCCTACCTCATTTCTACCACACGTAGATCTAACTCTTTAGTCTCAAGTTCAACGCCTACCTCATTTCTACCACACGTAGATCTAACTCTTTAGTCTCAAGTTCAACGCCTACCTCATTTCTACCACACGTAGATCTAACTCTTTAGTCTCAAGTTCAACGCCTACCTTATTGCTACAACACGTAGATCTAACTCTTTAGTCTCAAGTTCAATAAACTTGGCTGCCCTCGATACTGTTTGTTTACAATCTTTGTTTACCGACAGTTTAACCTTATCTTCTTTCTATATTTAATTGGAGGTGGGTTCATGTTTTAACTAAAAGCACCTATACCTTTTTTATGCATTTCTGTAAACCCCGCCCATTCTTACTCGGCTCTTCAGTAAACAAGGGGTCGTGATTGAGCTTAAACTTGATTGGATTATTTCAATGGTATTTCGAAATGACCAATTACGTTATTTTTCATCTATTACGACTTAACTAGGAGCAATCGACATGATTTTAGGTAGACTGTGAGGGCAGTGGTCATCATACTGCTTGTAAAAACTCTGCATTGAGGGTAGTTTTGGATTTTGGGTGGGACCTATTAAGGGGGAAAAGAGGAGGTTGGGGGAGGGGGGGGGGGCTTATGGAAGAATCGACGCTGTCTAGTTCTTATAACATTATTGTTTTGCTCTTCGGTCTTTTTAACAGCCACACTGGCGAAGGAAACAAGCCTTAGTTGAAATTATTCAATATTTTGTTCTCCACACCTCAGCGGCTCTGCGGGTAAGGTGGATTCTCCATACGACAGAACCCACATATATGCGCATTTCAGAAGGCAGGTTCTCCTCACAGAAAAAAATCCACATATTGGCTCATCATATTAAGTTTTTTTTAAATATCGCCCATCAACTGGATTCTCCTTCTTCTCCTCCATTGTTCCGCAGAATGGGTTCTGAAGCCTAGCTGTCCTCAGAATCAGACAATCTAAAACATACACCAAACGTTCTTTGATCAGCATCAGCATCAGCATCAGCATCTATCTTATCACAAAATTGATGAAGATCATTTTGTATAAGCTTGCACAGCTTCATTAAGTTTACTAACTAAACTGGTCCAACCTAGTTTCAAAAAAAGAAAAATTAATCAAAACTGCAATTTAACGGGAAACCCGGAAGTGAGATCAACATATTATCCGGTAGGCCGAATGACGTGAGGAGTGTAAAACTAAAAAAGATCGTATAGCGTGAGTGTCTGAAACTGGAAAAAGGCAGGATAATGTCGACAAACCGGATAAAATGAGTGTGTCGTTTGTGGTTTTGGCGGGAGATAATTCGACATAATTGTTTAATCGAAATCAATGCTTTCAATCAATTGAGGCATGTTGTCAAATCTGCTATGTGCTGTGGAGCTTTATGTGAGAAAGAAATTGTCTCGCAATAGTCTGTTTGCCAATCTCAGTAAATAGAATGTTTTTTGTTGTAAATGTTGTTGTTGTTGTTTTGAATGTTGTTGTTGTTGTTGTTGTTGTTGTTGTTGTTTCTGTTCTTGCTCTTCATGTTTTTCCTGTCATCCGTTTCTTTTGTCTGTTTCCATGGAGTCTACCAAACAAATGGAACTTTTAAAGGAAAGGAAATAAAAAGACAACAATGACAGAATAAACGCTGGAATCACTGACGGAGCACAGACTGACTGAACCCATCTATAAACGCCTTTTCCGCTCCAATATTGACCTTAGAGATAAAACATTAAAAAAAAAATATGTTGACCCAGGAACAGACAAAATGCACGTTGTGCTGCAACTTGTTCCCGAGTGAGAGACACTGCTTATCAGAGACATGCCAGTGATTTATATTCTTCTTCTTCTTCTTCTTCTTCTTCTTCTTCTTCTTCTTCTTCTTCTTCTTCTTCTTCTTCTTCTTCTTCTTCTTCTTCTTCTTCTTCTTCTTCTTCTTCTTTTTTTTTTCTTCTTCTTCTTCTTCTCCTTCTTCTTTTATTATTATTATTATTATTATTATTATTATTATTATTATTATTATTATTATTATTATTATTTTGCTGTAAACAGAGGTTGTCACTATGAGATAATGATGGAACTTTGCTTTTCTCAATGGACTTACCTATGGTATCCAAGCTCTTAATTCATTTTTTTAAATGTTCGCACAGTTGGCGATTTTAAGCTTCCAAAAGCCCCCCAAGAACGACATAACAATGTCCTCTTTTTCTGCGAATATTTCTTGAATGTTGCACTAAAAAAACATGAAGTTCAACAGAAAAGAGTAAAGAAAGCCCTTACTCTTACAATAGTAAACATTAATGTATATCTAATGAAAAAAATTAGTAAATAAGATTATTATAATACTTTAATTCTCATCAAATTACATCTGACAAAACCGAAAAACCCAAGAATCATACGAACATCTTCCTCACATAAAAAGAAAAAAAATGAATGAGAAGCCACTATTGATTCTAACATCGTCATCACATAACACAATTGTGACCCAATATTATCATCTTTTTTTGTGATGGCCGTATTGAAGCTTACATTCCAGCTTCTGCTCAGGCTTTGGGGAGATAAATACACCCATTCCGATGCATTATTGAGAATACTGGAGAAAATAAACAGGTTTAGATCCTCGGCTGATCATAGTTTGCCTTGAGCGGAATCAGCTAGCGAAAATTTCAGCTTCAAATCCATTGATTTTTTGATGGGAGATTCAAGCAAAGCAACAGTGAACTTTTGTTTCAATTATAAAAAAAGCTTCAAAACATTTTTTATGGAATAGAATGGAATGCTGAATCAGTAAGTTATTACATGAATCAATATGGCTACACAGGAGTCCTTATTTGAGCTTACAAGACGTACGTTCACTTTGAGACATATCCAGACAAAACGTGAATTTTTTACACATTTACCAGAAAAAAATGTTCACTTTCAGACATTGCCAGTCAAAACGTTCAGTTGAGATATTACCAGATAAAATGTTCATTTTGTGCGAGATTACCTCACAAAAAGTTTACTTTGAGACATAACCAGACAAAATGTCTACTTTGAGACATAACCAGACAAAGTTTTTATCTTGAGACATAATCAGACAAAAAGTTAATTTTTGAGACATTACCAGAAACAATTTTTACTTTGAGACAGTTGCACACAACACCTTCACTTTGAGACATTACCATACAACATGTTCTGTTTGAGATATTACCAGAAAGCACGTTCACTTTGAGACATTACCATACAACATGTTCTGTTTGAGATATTACCAAGCAAAATGTTCCGTTTGAGACATTACCAGATAGGACATTCACTTTGAGACATTATTATACAAAAATTCCATTTCAGATATTACCAGACAAAATGTTCCGTTTGAGACATGTACCAACAAAATGTTTACTATAAGACATTACCGGATATAATATTACCTTTGAGACAAGACTAGACAAAACGTTCACCTTAGCATATTACTAGAAAAAAACAACAACTCGACCAAACACTTAGTTTGAAACATTCTCAGAGGCAGCTAGAAACTGGGAATGTCCACGACGCTGATTGGTCCTCCAAACTTTCTTCTCCCCAAATTAATTGGTATTAATAGATAGATACCCAGGCTCATTATCAATTCGTCTTTCTTGGCTTTGTTTTTGTTTCTATGTGATATCTTCGCAATCTTCCATCAACCAAACCGTATCCTAATTTTGATAGAATGCAGCATTATACTCATCAATTCTCTGCGGTCGTTTTAATAATTTATTACAGTTGTATTATGCTAATTCCAAAAAAAAAAATTTTTACTTTTATGTAAGATTATCATATATTTATGTAAATAAAAGAAATATAATTGACCCAATATTTTTATTTTTTTTATTTTTTTTTCCAATGCGAAGAACATAATGATGACTGATGTGGCTTTTTTCCTTCTTGCATTAATTTGTATAGAATATTTTTTTTTTAAATTTCTTTTCGCCTTTCTTTAAGCAAAAATCTGAAACTCTTCAACATCTCCGTTTGGGCTCTGATTAAATATTTGACGAATTCCCTCCCCCCCTCCCCCACCCAAAAAAAAAAAACAACAAAAAAACAAGTAATCCTTAACAGGAGTCACCATTCTGTGTGACGGTTGAGAGTCCCCATTCAGGTCCGCCTCTCAAAATAGAGAGGGAGGGGGTCACCAGGTGGGAGGAAGTAGGAGAGGAAAGATGGGCAGCAGAAATCTCTCGAGGACAGAACCGAGTCACAACTGACTGCCTGGTGATCTTAAAACGTCAGGTTCTAACTAGGAGCAGCTTAGGCCACGATTTGTAGAGTTTAGTTTTATCTTCACATGAGTTGGGAAAGAGGCAATATAAAAATCTGACTTTGTTCATTATTATACCAATTGTTTGCTGCTCTGATGTATAAAGAATCAGAATCGAAGGAATCAAGAAATACAAGGTACATAAAACTAGACTAAAATAGACTTTTTCATTCAAACGTGTACTGACCGGATTTGAGGATGAATGTTGAGACGGAGAGGGCAATCAAGCAGCGACAGATTTACGACTCTCGGAGCTAGATCGAAGAGTCTAAGAAAAACAAATTGACTTGTAAGTCTGCAAATTTATTTTTTTCTTAACCAAATGGCAAACCCACGTGACAATTCACTACGTATTTTCTACTTTCATCTCCAGTCAAATAGGCCTGGAAACCCATCCAACCAAGAGAGAACGGTTTGATTTTCGAACGGAAGATCCAAGGTCAGCAAGTTACCACACCATCGCCAGATCTCTAGCTCCAGAAATGAAATTCCATCAAGCTGATTGCTCTAAAGTGTTGAATCTTGATGTGCCAAAAGGTTTAACACCCACGGATTCTCTTTCTCGAGTCCCAGGGACATATGGGCACGATTAAAATAAATGGAGGCGTGTCTTTATATTGTCAATTTATTAAAAAAAAAACAATCAAAAGAAAAACAGAAAAGCACACACAAAAAAAGGAAACAACCCCAAAGAAAAACCACGCTGTATTTCTCTACCTCTGGTTCATGATTGAAGCTGTCGAAACTAAGCCGTGCTAGGATAGAAACGTTTAGAAAGCGTAGAAACAACTTCCGATGATTTCTCCATGGCTATGATCGATACAGAGTTGTCTCTTCCTGATCCTCGAAGCAATGATTCTCCTTGAGATGATGTTGTTTATAAAAGAAAAAAAAAGAAAAGAAAAACACCATAGACACTCCCCCCATAGTGTTTTCGATGTTTTTCCTAGAAAATTACAAAGTTAAAAAATGAATGATGATAGAATATGTATAATAGTGCAACTTTATTTCTATCTTTCTGCTTTTCATTAGATCTCTCTTCGACTATCACTGCCTATCACTCTGTTTCTCTTTGTCAACTTAGACTCCTTCTCTCTCTCTCTCTCTCTCTCTCTCTCTCTCTCTCTCTTTCTCTCTGTTTCTCTTTCATCTTGTATTCTGCCTATCGATATCCATCTACCTCTGTGTGTGTGTCACTCTCTATCTTTCTCTATATACCTCTGTCCCATTATTCTGTATCTCACTGTGCCTCTCTCTCTCTCTCTTCTTCTGCATTTCCCACCCCCCAACCTCTGTATTCCTGGTTTTTTTATTTCTATTATTCACTGCCCTTTTCTCACTCTCTCTCTCTCTCTCTCTCTCTCTCTCTCTCTCTCTCTCTCTCTCTCTCTCTCTCTCTCTCTCTGTTTGAATAAGCTTATCAGCCATGCCTATACATGTTAAAAGATACATAAGAGATATAGCTATCAAGTTGTACATTTACTCTTTAGCGCATTTTTAGGCTTTTTTTGTTTTTCGTTTTACGCTGTCTGGAAGAGATGAACGCTAAGTGATTGTTATCTTTAAAATAAAGACCTCAAATAGGGTAAACAACATTATTCTCTCCGTGGGTCGAAATCTCAGTCAACATAATAACTAACTTGTTTGTTTCCAGCCTGAATGGTTCATTAAGTCATAGCTTACCTGCTGCCCGCAGCTTTCTAAATCCCAGCCGGAGCCTATTCAGGCCCTCAAAGGCAAGTCTGGAGTTTCAAGAGTGGAAGCGAGTCTACGGCTTTATTTGAGCAGTGGTTTTATCGTGTTGAAAAAGACTTGCATGTGATTCGTGACATTTTCTCTCTGTTTAAAAAGACTAGTATGTTATTTGTACTATTAACTCAAGATTTGAAAAAAAACTTATCTCGGTATGTGATTTCAGGTTTTAAAAGACTTATCACTGCATCCTATTTGTAATGTTTCCTTTAAGTATAAAAAGACTTGCGTTAGGATTGTGACGTTTGCTTTGGGTTTAAAAAAACGTGCGTGTCACTTGCAATGTTGCTCCACAGTTTAAATTTTTTTTAATTAGTTGGGCATGACATTTGCGGGGTTGGGTTTAGTTGAAAAGAATTTTTTTATGTGTGTGATTTGTGACGCTCTACGTTTAAAAAGTTCTTAAAATGGATTATGAATTGTGACGTTTGATCTAATCTACATCAAAAAAAATTTTTTTAATGTATCCGATTTGTCACGTTTGCTCAATGTTTTATGCTTTTCTTATTTTTACTCTGTTTCGAAGAAAAAAATAGAGAGCATTGGTGACCTAGTAGGAAAATGTTCTCCAAGCTTACTATATTGCAGTTTGTGAATTTGACCCAAGATAAATGCAAGTCTCTCAATAGTGTTATCGCTCTGCCCGTGCCCCAGAAAGAAATGCTTTAACAAAAAAAAAAAAAAAAAAAAAGAAAAAAAAGTGAAAAAAAAAACATTGCTCGATCACTTGCTAATACTTCATTCAGACTTACTGTGTTCGTGGAAAAAAAAGCAATCATTTTTCGAATTTCTTTACCATAGTCCACAAAATAGTAACAGTGTCAATCATTTTTACTACTTTACAGCTATACTTCACACATAATTTTTTTTTCATTATGGCTTACATTAAGGTGACCCCATATGTATGCTCTACTGAACATAAAATGCTTCAAATGCTGTTAAAAGGCAACATAACATTCTTAAAGGCAACATAACATTGTTAAAGGCAACATAACATTGTTAAAGGTAACATAACATTCTTAAAGGCAACATAACATTGTTAAAGGCAACATAACATTGTTAAAGGCAACATAACATTGTTAAAGGCAACATAACATTGTTAAAGGCAACATAACATTGTTAAAGGCAACATAACATTGTTAAAGGCAACATAACATTCTTAAAGGCAACATAACATTCTTAAAGGCAACATGACATTCTTAAAGGCAACATGACATTCTTAAAGGCAACATGACATTCTTAAAGGCAACATGACATTGTTAAAGGCAACATAACATTGTTAAAGGCAACATGACATTCTTAAAGGCAACATGACATTCTTAAAGGCAACATGACATTCTTAAAGGCAACATGACATTCTTAAAGGCAACATAACATTGTTAAAGGCAACATAACATTGTTAAAGGCAACATGACATTCTTAAAGGCAACATGACATTCTTAAAGGCAACATAACATTGTTAAAGGCAACATAACATTGTTAAAGGCAACATGACATTCTTAAAGGCAACATGACATTCTTAAAGGCAACATGACATTCTTAAAGGCAACATGACATTCTTAAAGGCAACATGACATTCTTAAAGGCAACATAACATTGTTAAAGGCAACATGACATTCTTAAAGGCAACATGACATTCTTAAAGGCAACATGACATTCTTAAAGGCAACATGACATTCTTAAAGGCAACATAACATTCTTAAAGGCAACATAACATTGTTAAAGGCAACATGACATTCTTAAAGGCAACATGACATTCTTAAAGGCAACATGACATTCTTAAAGGCAACATAACATTGTTAAAGGCAACATAACATTGTTAAAGGCAACATGACATTCTTAAAGGCAACATGACATTCTTAAAGGCAACATGACATTCTTAAAGGCAACATGACATTCTTAAAGGCAACATGACATTCTTAAAGGCAACATAACATTGTTAGAGGTGTCATGAGTTTCATGTTTCCGCATCCAACTTATGTGTTTGTATATATACATACACATACATACATATACATATATACACATATATATATATATATATATATATATATAAATACAAACACACAAAAATGCAATTGTAAATCTTTTCACATTCGCTTTAAATAATTCTGGATGTAAGTGTCTACTTTTGTAAAAGCAATCGAAATACAAGTTTTATTTTGAATGCTGAAGTCTTTTCTCAAGATTGTTTGATCCATTTTACAGAGTAAATTTGTCCGCTCTGAAAATAGAATAAAACTCGATACAACAAATATGTTTTGTTTTTGTTTTTTTCTAGATGCTTCAACATAGAAGTTCTTCTTCGACAGTATTTGATATCTATGTCATGAAAGTCTTTATATTGATATATTATATATATATATTATGCATCTGATCTGGGAAAATGTGCGTATTCTATAAAGCTAAACGTTTCATAGTAAAACATTTTCTTCTAAAATGATTGGTGTTACAAAATAAAACGAAAAAAATATAATATGAAATCTCTTAAGTGATTTTAAAACAGAAAGTCTGAATTATTCAGAGCTAGAAAAACGATGTTGATGCTTGCCAGATTATTCTTAATATAGCGAAATCTTAGCATTGAGAAAAAAGCTAATTGGGACAGAAAGTCTCTATGGAAAAGAAAATAAATATAAAAAAAAAATAGATTGCAAGACTTAAGACATTTCTCTCATTCTTTCTCTCTCTCTCTCTCTCTCTCTCTCTCTCTCTCTCTCTCTCTCTCTCTCTCTCTCTCTCTCTCTTTCCTTTTCTCCATCTTATTCTATCGATTTAGCTCTCACTCTTTCTAAATTATATCTTTCTCCTCTTTTCCTTTCCTTTTCTAAGCAATCCTAATCCTCTCTTTCACTTACTCTCTCTCTCTCTCTCGCTCCCTCATTTTCTCTCTCTCTCTCTCTCTCTCTCTCTCTCTCTCTCTCTTTCTTTCTAATTGAACATTCATTGGGAAAATGAATATTGTGTAACAGGCCTCCAACTAGCCATCGAAAGAAATAATTCATCGCCCTCTGTGGTTTCTCTTATGCATAAATAATGTTCTACTGATGCAATTTGTAACCGGAAATACATTTAGTCTTCCTTTCTGTCTTGTATGGAAAAATTATGAACCAGAAGAAGGAACACCAAAAAAAAGTGTTCAAAGGAAAAAAGGCGACAGCCGATCCACATATAAAATACAAGCACATATATCGCTTTCAGAAAGGCTCAAAGTTTCATCCCCTGGCAAATTTTTCATCTGTTTTGTTTGTTAATATGGTCCGTACTGAACGACGTGTTATTTGTCTTTTTCCTGCATATCACACACGCCTCCTTCGTGAGAGGTGGATTATTAATGATAAGCCTTCAAATTCTTCCACCGAAAGTATGAGAGGTGGATATCAGGGCGGACTCTATAACCCCTCAACCACTGGCGCTGATCCCTTGATAATGTGTGAGGTGAATATCCCTGTGGATAGCTGGGCGGACTCTGTAACCCCTCAACCACTGGCGCTGATCCCTTGATAATGTGTGAGGTGAATATCCCTGTGGATAGCTGGGCGGACTCTGTAACCCCTCAACCACTGGCGCTGATCCCTTGATAGTGTGTGAGGTGAATATCCCTGTGGATAGCTGGGCGGACTCTGTAACCCCTCAACCACTGGCGCTGATCCCTTGATAGTGTGAGAGGTGAATATCCCTGTGGATAGCTGGGCGGACTCTGTAACCCCTCAACCACTGGCGCTGATCCCTTGATAGTGTGAGAGGTGAATATCGCTGTGGATAGCTGGGCGGACTCTGTAACCCCTCAACCACTGGCGCTGATCCCTTGATAGTGTGAGAGGTGAATATCCCTGTGGATAGCTTGGGCGGGCGCTGTAACCCCTCAACCACTGGCACTGATCCCTTGATAGTGAGAGAGGTGAATATCCCTGTGGATAGCTTGGGCGGACTCTGTAACCCCTCAACCACTGGCGCTGATCCCTTGATAGTGTGAGAGGTGAATATCCCTGTGGATAGCTTGGGCGGACTCTGTAACCCCTCAACCACTGGCACTGATCCCTTGATAGTGTGAGAGGTGAATATCCCTGTGGATAGCTGGGCGGACTCTGTAACCCCTCAACCACTGGCACTGATCCCTTGTTAGTGTGAGAGGTGAATATCCCTGTGGATAGCTTGGGCGGACTCTGTAACCCCTCAACCACTGGCACTGATCCCTTGATAGTGTGAGAGGTGAATATCCCTGTGGATAGCTTGGGCGGACTCTGTAACCCCTCAACCACTGGCGCTGATCCCTTGATAGTGTGAGAGGTGAATATCGCTGTGGATAGCTGGGCGGACTCTATAACCCCTCAACCACTGGCACTGATCCCTTGATAGTGTGTGAGGTGAATATACTTGTGGATAGCTGGGTGGACTCTATAACCCCTCAATCACTGGCGCTGATCCCTTGATAGTGTGAGAGGTGAATATCGCTGTGGATAGCTGGGCGGACTCTATAACCCCTCAACCACTGGCACTGATCCCTTGATAGTGTGTGAGGTGAATATACTTGTGGATAGCTGGGTGGACTCTATAACCCCTCAACCACTGGCGCTGATCCCTTGATAGTGTGAGAGGTGAATATCCCTGTGGATAGCTGGGAGGACTCTGTAACCCCTCAACCACTGGCGCTGATCCCTTGATAGTGAGAGAGGTGAATATTCCTGTGGATAGCTGGGCGGACTCTGTAACCCCTCAACCACTGGCGCTGATCCCTTGATAGTGAGAGAGGTGAATATTCCTGTGGATAGCTGGGCGGACTCTGTAACCCCTCAACCACTGGCGTTGATCCCTTAATAGAAGAATCTGAGGTCAGGTGTTTTTCTCTTTCCAGCACTGCCTCATAACGTATTTTTAACTGTAAGAAATCTTCACATAGTGGTCGATATATCGTCACTGACAGCCAGAAATGACTATGTCCGAATTTGACGTTTTTGAGAAAAATGGATTTGAATTTTTCTAGGATTTTCAATTTGTAATAAAAATGTTGAATTTTAACTCAAGGGAACGACGATTGATCATATTATGTCAAAAATACTGAAGATAGGCGAGACGAAACAAGGCATGGCGGTTTCAATGGTGCTATTTCTAGTATTTTGGGAAATATGGACATGGTCATTTCCGACTCTCAGCCGACGATATATCAGACATCTAGTCGTTCTGTTATGAATAAGTTACGGTATTTAGTTTTCAAACCGTACAATATATACAGTTATATATATATATATATATATATATATATATATATATATATATATATATATATATAAAACTAATTTCCTTTAAGCAGGTTGTTATGAACACAGAGTTTATAGATCTTCTTTATTTTTACTCAAGCTAAAGCCAAATCTCTTAAGGTGTAATTCATCGGATCGACTTGGAAACAGAGATTTGTCCACGAGATACTGCTCAGGAATAAAATCTCAGCAAAAAAAATCATAATATTATATCAACAGAGCCAAAAGTCTGGATTGGTGAAGACTCTTTGTGTTGCGTCGTCACGCACGCCTATCAATCACAGAAAAGAAAAGAAAAACCAACAAATAGTGCGAATGTCGAGTTAAATACCAACGTGGCTGGTAGAACTGTAAGGTAAAAGGTCTCCTAGCCAAAATTAAAACCATTGTGGATTGAGGCTTTCACTAAGTTTTTTATTTATTCTCTTTTAATACATGATCTTAATTCTCTCTATCATTGTCTCTCCCCTTCCGTCTCTCTCTCACTCTCTCTCTCGTTCTCTCTCTCTCTTTCTCTCTCTCTCTCTCTCTCTCTCTCTCTCTCTCTCTCCCCCTCTCTCCCGTCAAGATAAAAACGATAGTGTTTCCATGGAGTTTTTTACGCGAGTTTCTGTTAACTAAGATAAACAGGGATGTGTGAATGCCTGACTGGAAGAGATATTTGGGGGGTTATATAAGGCTTTAGATTCTCGTGAGTATTTCTTTTTTTTTTTAATCAAATCTTTGAATTTGTTACCAAAGAGTCCATACTGAATTCAAGTCATGTTAGTAGAGCTTAAGGCAGGTGGACCGCCTTTTCCTCACTGACCTTTGACCCTAGACAAGAAAATAAAAATTTAAACAAGTTGTAACTGAAGTGTTCTTTTATTTGATTCCTTTCCAATTTTTTTTTTCTTTATTTTTTTATATTGAATTTTTTTACTTTTTAATAATCGAGGCCCATATTGTTTTCCCCTCTTTTTGTTCTATACCAAGAATGAATATAATCTTAACAAGAAATGGACAACGAGACGATATTTTGAACCGTGTCGAATATGTTTTGACATCAGTTTCAGCAACACTGGTGTGAGGAAAACTATGCGCTGGCAGATACACAGTCTGAACCTTAACAAATATTGAGTTTCTGCACCGATACAACTGCTGAGTTGGAGTAGTTTTTTCCACTCTACACCACTTAAACAGGGATTTAAATGTTGTTCATGCTATTAAAAGAAATAAGAAGAACACTTTCCGAAGTATGTTAGAATTGATAAATAACAATGAGTATCTGAGGCAAAAGCTTGGATGTCGAGAAATAAAATTTAAACTATTAACTGAAAACTAGACTAAATGCGTATTTGAGATGCTAAGTGTTTTATTGATTTTTTAATGCTCCAGCAGGCATGTGAACCAGATAACGCGCACAGAGCACTTATTGATTACAACCAAAGAGAGAATGAGAAGACCAGGAAGTTCTAGTGACGAATTCAGTGAAAAGCAGAGAGTTGCGAAGATGAAAAAAAAAAACTAAATCCACCATAGCCAATTGGCAAGAAGATCATTAGCCACAGGTTTCGCTTCATTGTTTTTATATATAGTCTGCACACGATATGGTTATATCAGGCGTTTGATTTGCATGATTAGCCCAAACCTTTGTCGCGCATGGTGGGACTTGAAAGATGCGGCCTGAAACACTGGTTGACTATAGGGGGCTTGAACACGCGGGGAATATCCCTGCAGATATTAGGGCGGACGCTATAATCCCACAGCCACCTGCGCTCCTTATCAACCATAGAGGCACAAAGAGAGCAAGAGATTTTGCTTGGAGAGGGTAATAAAGAAAATAATCTTAACAAACTTTAGTCTTACCATGCCTAAAATATACAATAATGATGAAAAAAAATGTAAAAAGTATCTGTAACACGACATGCCTCTCACTCCTAGCAGGGCGTGGAGGACTACAAGGCTATAGATATTTCAGCTAGGCTCCCTAATGGCTTGCTTTAGGAAGAATTATTCAGCAAGGTCACATCCCACAGATAACACATCATCAACCTAGTGCAAGCAACTTAACAAGCTGTCTAAAAAGAAGAAAAATAGTTCCCCAATGGATCCCCTCACATTCAGGAATAACCGGAAACGAAACTACTGACTAGTTAGCAAAAGAAGGAAGTAAGGTACCCCAACCACCATCTACTATCTCATATGGAGAAGCTAAAACTCTTCTTGATAACATGGTCACACGAGAATGGCAAGAAGAGAATGAAGAATACACCTTCAAGTATGACAGCATTCACAAGTTAGACAGGAAAGGTCAAACAAGACTGTTACGCCTAAGGACAGGCCACTGTGGCCTCAGCATACATCTGAAGAAGATGGGACTGCCAGTGTGGAGCGACAGAACAGACCCCAGTCCACATCCTACAAAACCTGCCCGCACTTTGAGGAGGCCAGACTTCAAGTTTGGCCTACAGAAGCTCCAGTCAGCCAGAAGCTCTGGGGGCCTGGTGACGACCTACTGAAAACGACCAATTTCGTTGACTTGACCAGACTATCGACTTAGCACAGTCAAAGAAATAATGAACGCAGAAGGAGAAGTACACTGCGGCAAGTGTGAATGGAAGAAAAGATTCCAGATAGTCTCTACTAACTGTTCTTTGTTTATCATATAAAATTCGCACGTCACGCTCAGGAAGGTGGTGAATTTCAAATTTTTTGCGTCACAAAACACTGTGTCATTGTAAGTCAAGGAAAACTTTTTGCAATGGTTTCGGAGACAAATTTTACCTTGCGTTAAAAAGCAGATGGAACTTAACTTGCTGAAAGTAATTTGATTGTAAGAAAAGCTATGATATCGTTTTTTCTACTTTACTTTTTCCACACAGCAAGAATGATTTGAGGCCCCTCTATAGCAAGACTTACTGACTGAAGCTAAGCAACAGGAATGAGTGTCATGGCTCCTCAACAGCATGACTGTTAGTGACTAAATTAAACAACAGGAATGAGTGTCATGGCTCCTCAACAGCAAGACTGTTAGTGACTAAATTAAACAACAGGAATGAGTGTCATGGCTCCTCAACAGCAAGACTGTTAGTGACTGATTTAAACAACAGGAATGAGTGTCATGGCTCCTCAACAGCAAGACTGTTAGTGACTAAAGCTAATCAACAGGAATGAGTGTTATGGCTCCTCAACAGCAAGACTGTTAGTGACTAAAGCTAATCAACAGGAATGAGTGTTATGGCTCCTCAACAGCAAGACTGTTAATGACTGATTTAAACAACAACAGGAATGACTTGTGGCCCCACTTTGCAAGACTGTTACTGACTGCAACTTAACAACAAGTATAACAACTAAAGTCAATTTTTCTCGCACCCCATCCTGCTATACCGTAAATAACCTTCTCCATGTCAGTACTTGATCACGACTTCTAACGTCTGGATTCTCCTGTGCTTAGATCATCTAGGGCCAATAATAAGAACTGTTTCACCTTACCGGGACTCAGACACGAAACATGCCAGTATAGGCCATTACTATCATATTTCATTTCGGTCTTTCCTTTTTTAACTGCGGAAACTACCAGACTCGGCAAAGAACTCTGCGGGTGTCAGCAATTATTGATCTTACAGATGTGTTCCATCTAGTGTGATAAGTGATAGATAATTATATATCCCACGCCCAGAACACCTAAGGCTCATCAACACACACGCACGGCGAAAAAAAACAAGTTAGAATTGGTTTTGTCTTTGTTCTGATTGTATTTCTCTTCGTTCAACTTTGTTTATCTTTTCATCATGAGCAAAGACGGATACTGGCTCGACAGGAATTCATCGATTTTATTAGAAACATCGCTTTTATTACAACAGTAATAGGTCAGCATCTTATACAAAAGGTAGTGTGCTAAGAGCGAACATCTTTTTGTTTTAATTATTATCGATCATAACTCTAATATATCCAGGAGACTTTACGATTTTATAAGCGTTTTGTAATAAAAAAAATATACAATTTTTCCAAATATTATTTTTTATCTTCTTATCCGAACTTAAGAATATGTGTTTTATAAAGGCCTAAACATGTTATATAAAGCAAATAGAAAATATTTGGGATTGGTGAAAAAACGAATGGATTAAGAATATATTTGAATTCTTTCCGATTCAAATGCATGTTCGCGTCAAAAGAAAAATATTGCTGATGTAAGCTTTATGTTTGTTCTTACTACCGCACAGATCCCCAAGCCCCATACAAGCACGTCACAACAAATATTGCCGAGACCCTTCTTGTCCGC
The DNA here is from genome assembly GCA_033675545.1 of Elysia crispata. NCBI lineage: Eukaryota > Metazoa > Mollusca > Gastropoda > Plakobranchidae > Elysia > Elysia crispata. The sequence continues at coordinate 364,608 of JAWDGP010003624.1, forward strand.
CATTATAATTTTTGTCTGACGACGTAAACAATTGACTCGTTGCTGTGGTTTAACTTAGACATGAATGTGCAAACTTTGCACATTTCTCTAATGAAAAACAAACAAATTAACTTTAAACACGGTCTTAACGGAGAAAAGTAAATTTTTCTTTTCAATTTTAGATATATATATAATTTGATTTTCATTGGAGAATGAAGAATTGATCAGGCACATCAGAACAAACATCGCTAAAAGCTAGGTCTCGGTGTAAGGAATTTAACGACTGACAGCTTAAAAAGTATTCGTGTTTATCTTCTTTCCTTTAGCAAATGGAAATGACTTTTAGCCATACGATAAAAAGTTACTCAAAAAATATCTCTTCTCTCTCTCTCTCTCTCTCTCTCTCTCTCTCTCTCTCTCTCTCTCTCTCTCTCTCCTCTCTCTCTCTCTCTCTCTCTCACTCCCCGTTTTATTTTTTTCTACCTTTAGTCATTCTGCTAAACCACTTTCAAAATAAAATAGATCACAGATGCTTGTCAATGTAAGATGTAACATGTACTATAATTCTTCAAGGGTTTGTTGATAAAAATTTCGGACAAAAATAAAAAATGGATTTTGGGCTTTCTGTCTTTGGTGGTCTCACATGAAGAGGCGATTTGTCATTCTGTTCATTTATAATTCTGGGGCTCTCGCACATAAAGCAATGACACAATTTATGCTCTGAGAAATTCTGATAGTTCAAAATCAACGTCGCTAGCAATGCTCTGAGGCGCACAAATAACAGTTTTACCAAATTTACAACAACGCTCAAAAAGTAAATAAAACTAGACTATGGCAACTACAGTATCTATGAGGATTTTATTAGAAACTGTAAATGGATCTCAAAGTCGTGAAATACAAAACCCATCGCTGTATTAACATGATGACGTGTCCATTGGTCTAAATTCGTGTTTTTATATTTTACAAGGTAGAAACTGTAGTGAGTCAAAACAGGCTTCTTTTTTGATAATTTTCATGACGAGTAGATATGAAAATAAACTGATGGAACTAGCCATCAGTTCAAATGCCTACTCGTCATTGAAAAATTATCGTTGAGAATTGTGTTCCCATTTTGAAAAGTGTGCCAGATAAATCCGATGGTAGCCTGTTAATGGCCATAACGCTGTACGTTTTCTCTTTGTGAAGGTGTTATTTAGAAGTTCAGTCCAAAAAGAAAGTTGATCTTATCGATTATTTCCTAAATAACTTGAGGGTATATAAATAATAGCCGAAAGACCAACATTTCTGGTTCTATTTTTCTTTGAAATCATTTTTCAGCCACACTGATGTTAATGGAACATTTCGAGAGCATGATTTATGGGCATAGCACAAAAATAACTCTAGACTGGCTAAAGAGAGTATTATGTTATCTATAGTCTGGAGTGGTCCTCATCTTCTTAAGCCCCCTCTGTAAAGCGTTATGTGAGCAGTGTCATTAGAACAGCTTTAGGATTAAGTTTTGTCAGCAATGATTATTTTCCTAAATAAATGGACTTTTTGGCTGACAGGGTAAATAACCTAACCACATTCCACTTCCTGTTTGGATCCCTTTTCCAAAAAGTGTCAAGTTTCTAATTTTCACACTCAGTAAAGATTTATATTTGGTATACCGGTAATGTAGCTGATTTATAAAAATGACTCACGACCTACGAAGTATTTTTTATGCAATTCATTTCTTTGATACCGTTCTGCGTGTCTCTTTCTCTCCCTGTCGCTGTCTGCTTGTCTGTCTGTCTGTCTGCCTGTTTCTCTCGCTCTTTCTTTCTGTCTCCGTCCAGTGTGACTTAATCTCTCTGTCTATCTAACTATGTGTCTGTCTATCTTTCCTGTCTTTCAATCTGTCTCTCTCACTACATTTTTTCTAAATTACGGTCTCTTGAATATTCCGTGTGTCTGTCTGTCTGTCTGTCTGTCTGTCTGTCTGTCTGTCTGTCTGTCTCTCTCTCTCTCTCTCTCTCTCTCTCTCTCTCTTTCTTTCTCTCTCTTTTTCTTTTGTGTATTCTAAGGCGACAAGAAGGCTTTTAAAGTAAGTAATTTTAATTAGTTTAGAAGCGTCCAAAATACCAGCATATTACATAATAAAAAAATGATCTTTATATAGATCATTTAAAATAATAAACACAAACAAGTGAATGTTATCTGAATTGTACTTAAAATCTTTTAAAAAATACTGACTAATTCCGTAATTATTTGAGGATAAATTTTATATTTTTGATCTGAAAAAAAAAGAACGAAAAAACTACCAACAACTTCTAATTCATTCGATTGGAGATTTACTTAATACACTTTATGCAACATTATAGTCGTGTCAGAAATAGCTTTGGAAAAAAAATGCATTTCACCTGGATTGTTTGGTATCTACTCACCAATATTTAAATTAAAGGTCAGCTCTACACATTTATACCTTAAGTGAGTTTATCGCTGGAATCCTGGCTTTCACATAGCGGTCAAGCCAGTAGAGCTATGTTGGATCATTATCCACTGCGCCAAGCTGTTGCCCTAATATCGCCACACAACGAACTGCTGGGGAACTATTGGGAACAAACATCCGTGTTATTTCTACAGGCCATTCGCAAATCTGAACCCGTACTACGAGTAGATACACGCGATGAATCACACGGTCACTGAACTTGTCAAGAGATGGATGTTTACAGTTTTTTCCAGCTGGAAATTAAAATGAAACACTGATTATATCTCTTTTTGTCACGGTTCAGCTATGTCTATTTGGAGGTTGTTGACACGATCTTTAATATCATGACTATTTTCTTGTAACACAGCATTAAAAGTAGAAAGTAGAGTAAGTCGCAAAGTCGCAAAGTCGCAAACTCACGTCTTGCCACCCTGTTTTTGGAAAAAAAAAACAGAACAGGTTGTA
>JAWDGP010003624.1:370000-380000 GCA_033675545.1 Elysia crispata
AAAATTTAAAACCAATTCAGATTTAAAAAGATCTATTTAAAAAAAAATTAGATAAACGTGTTGAAACAAACTGTGCGTGATCAACTCGACAATGTTGGTTAGAAACACACTGCCTAATGTCAATGATTTGCTACAATCATCAAAATTTTATGGGAACAAATTAATTTAAAGTGTTCGAGGCTTTTTACCTCTCCTACTCTTTGACCGATCGCTGAAGTAAACAAACTGTTGTAATAGTGAATTCAGCAAATTCAGTACTATCTATATCTAGGTCAAGATCTTTGATATGTATTTCTGGGTGAAAGGTCATAAAGAAACATCACCTATATCAGTCACAAAATGCATAAAAAAGTAATTTTATTGAGTCGTTAAACCTAAACTCATTTTCTTTATATACATAAACATATATATATATATATATATATATATATATATATATATATATATATATATATATATATATATAACCTTAAATCTCTGATTTAGGTTTAATGACTGGGTAAAAGTAAAATTACTTTTATCTGCTATTGCGCACAAAGAATGCTTAAAATAATTATAATCCTCGAATGTTTAAACAGTTTTTTGTACCGTAAAGTTTATTGACATTTGCACTGTTCCAGACTCAAACACATGGCATCAGTGTCCACACAAGCAAAATACCACCCGTTGACAAATCAATCTGCAGAGCTCAGACTGTATTTCCAACGTTGAATCAATTCGGAGCAGGACCTGCTTGTTAAGTTCATAGGATTTTACAGCCACACACGAGTGTTCGAAATGTAGAACACAGTGGTGTTGACATTCAAACAATAAAAGTCAATTTTAGTAAACACATTGGTATCATTTGACTTCTCTCTAGGTATTAAAGAGCTCCAACTATACTAAAAATAGATTTTACTTTTATGTTTAAAATCACTTTTTAATTAAACATTGGAAAAAATTTTTTTTTCTAAAAAATGACGGATAGAAAATTTGAACGATCACGTTAAAAATTCAGTGAGTTGTTAGGATATAGCATCCGAGACGGAATCGTATTGCGAACATGGTACAGGACTGTACAGGACTGTATTCATCATCTTGGTATATATATATATATATATATATATATATATATATATATATATATATATATATATTTACTTTTAACTACTTTTATGCAAATAATTCCATTTTGATACTTTAAAATGATCGGGATAAGGTGATTGGTCAATTGTGGTCAATAGATTAATATATATATATATATATATATATATATATTTATATATATATATATTTACATATATATATATATTAATATATATATATATATATTGATGTAGACTTTACAAAAAAAAAATCTTTTATTTTGTTGCAATAAAACTTTTATTAACTTAATCTATTTTAAAACTTTGCAAATCCGCCAGCCCTTGTTAGGAAAGCACCAATCATAGGACACGAGGAATAGATGGGCAAGACTTGCTGTCAGCCCTTGTTGGGAAAGCACCAATCATAGGACACGAGGAATAGATGGGCAAGACTTGCCGTCAGCCCTTGTTGGGAAAGCACCAATCATAGGACACGAAGAATAGATGGGCAAGACTTGCTGTCAGCTCTTGTTGGGAAAGCACCAATCATAGGACACGAGGAATAGATGGGCAAGACTTGCTGTCAGCCCTTGTTAGGAAAGCACCAATCATAGGACACGAGGAATAGATGGGCAGGACTTGCTGTCAGCCCTTGTTAGGAAAGCACCAATCATAGGACACGAGGAATAGATGGGCAGGACTTGCCGTCAGCCCTTGTTAGGAAAGCACCAATCATAGGACACGAGGAATAGATGGGCAGGACTTGCTGTCAGCTCTTGTTAGGAAAGCACCAATCATAGGACACGAGGAATAGATGGGCAGGAATTGCTGTCAGCTCTTGTTAGGAAAGCAGCAATCATAGGACACGAGGAATAGATGGGCAGGACTTGCTGTCAGCCCTTGTTAGGAAAGCACCAATCATAGGACACGAGGAATAGATGGGCAAGACTTGCCGTCAGCCCTTGTTAGGAAAGCACCAATCATAGGACACGAGGAATAGATGGGCAGGACTTGCTGTCAGCCCTTGTTAGGAAAGCACCAATCATAGGACACGAGGAATAGATGGGCAAGACTTGCCGTCAGCTCTTGTTAGGAAAGCACCAATCATAGGACACGAGGAATAGATGGGCAGGACTTGCCGTCATGAGGAGCACACAATGACCCAGTGATGCATGCGGGGATGGTATTTCAGCTGTGTGTACGTACTACGGACTTTAGAGAGTGTAGATATACATCTAGAATTATTTATCTTACAATGTTACATCAAATATTGGTCAGAGGATTATATGCTGAATGAAAATATGTAACAAAGAATATGTATTTGTAATTATGTAATAATATATTCATTCATAAACATAACTCTTTATCCTTGTCAATATCTATCACCCAACTATGTCAAATCTTATCATATATCATACAACATTCTTGAATTTCCACTTTTTTTTTTTTATCTCCCACAGATTATAAGAATGATTGAGCAGATTGGACAAAATTACAAGCGCCTGCGATATTAGAACAGACTGGGCGCCATGAGAGCAGAAATTACCCTGTCTGGACCTTCCCATCATTTGTCCGCCATTTCCTGGAGTGGTCTTCAATACTTGGTAAGATCAATTTCAAACAGGTAGGGTTGAACAAATCTGAATCCTAGTCAGTGCTGATTTGCAGTGTTAGAGAGCCTATCCTGAGGTTTGTAAAGATTTGTGTCGTGGGTTCGAATCACTGCGCTACTTGTTAGCATTGGACCTTTAGCTATTTTTAGCTGTGCCTTACCCCACGAAGGGCTGGACATTGGTTTTGATGATCAAATAAGGATATCTGGTCAACGGTCAATTACAGATTGGAGAAGCGGTCATTGTTTGTTTTTTCCCCTCATTTTAACTCTACCAAGAGAATACGTTGTCATTTTGATAGAGCTGTTTCATCACTGTTATTGTTCTTTGTTGTGTTAGAAACTCTGTATGTGAGAAGTTTCCATGATAATTTGATAAAAGTATTTACTTTACAATATTTTAAAAAAATTCTTTTGAAGGACTGTCTGTACTCTGTTTGTCAATTTGCAATAATTAGAGAATTATCTTCCTGTGTGAGACTCTGTAGCACGTACAGCCACGATCAGTCAGTCAGTCGGGTTAGAGAGTCTCATTTATCAGGTTGACGTGAGATTTTGAAATTAGTCTTTTGTCTTGGTTTTTTTTTCCTTTCTCTGAACTGTTTATACTTACTATGTCAGTTTGTATTATAATTTATCATCTGAAATTTCATATCGTATGGATGAAATAGTCACGAAATTTCGCCTATCGTGTTACTCGAAAAGAGATTTAATGATAGTTTGAAATCAATTTTATCTTTTCTTTTATTCTTTTAACAAACTGTAGACTAATATCTCATGTCATTTGACAGAATAAACTGGATTTGGAGTGTAAAAAATTCTCACGAAATCATCGAGAAAGATTAAACTCATTTATAATAACAAATGAAATACGTATAACCTGAACACGAATCCTGAGGGCTGAGGTGATGATGTCAGATTCACTGTCAAACGAGGCGGTCCTCTGTCTGTCTGTGCGGGGGGGGGAAGAGTTGCGGTGTGGAGAATCAAATCTATGGGCTTTTTGTCGAAACTGACACATTTAAAACCAGCAAGGATTAATTTTGTCTTTAAAATATGTTCTTAATCTTCTTTTTCCCCTTTTAAATTCCACTTAGAGTTTGTCTTAATTCTCAGATCCTCCTTTGTCATATCTCGAAATATTGCTCTCCCTGTGCTTCTTCTTCATTGTACTAAAATAAGTTCTTTTCTATCTGTTTCAGTGAAAATTTACATTTATTTATCAAGTTTTATTGTAAATAATTTATTGGGAACACATGATTGATTCTTTCATATAGCCCATCCTGAACATCTTGATCTCATCAAACAAGCCTCCGTCAGGCAATGCGCTACGTGTTCTTCTGAATTTAAAAGGATGATTGTGATACGATAGCAATGCTTGATGAATCAATAATGTTCAAAGGCAAGGTGACGACGGTAATTTAAAAAAAAGTTAAATATAGTTTTTTTATTTATTAACAAAGCAAGCTAACTAGCCTCTTCATTGCAACCACGCACCCATTTTATCATTTATATAACAGATCGAATTTAAACTATTGAATGTACAGAAGTTTGTCAAACAAGCTAATCTTGCGCTTTCTAGTGACTTTCTTTTGAATATCTTTAACAAATATGGAAGGTCAAAAAGGTTTAAAGGTTTGTTCCGCCTTGCGCGACGAATTCATAGCTGTCCAGCGATTATTCTACAAGCTTCAGACACACAGGCATTTTACTAATATTAGCGAACTTTTGATACACCATATCAAGTGTGAGAAGAACTGATACCATAGCCACAAGATAGGTGTATTGTGGCTGCGGGAGATTCCGCCGAATCCTCCTATTCTTAATAATCGTGAGCTCGGAGTTCCAAGCAGCGAGCTTTTGTTGTGTATTATGACGGGCTCAGCCTCCAGGTGTGCTGTTTGCCACGACATACTTATTTTGAAGAATAGGATGCAGAATCTGTGCAGTCTTAGTTAGATTTTTCAAGTTCAGGAATGGTAGAGGGCGATAGCATTTGCTGATGCCGTCAGTACTACAATAGAACATCTACCGATTAGCTCCAGCCCGGCGCGGTAGACAGTGTTAATGTATACAGTTCAAGTCGGTTCTTACAGGTAGGCCCAGAATACCAAACAATAATTCTTGCTGCGTAAAGCGCAAAGAGTGATTTACTGAAACAGCACCGACGAGTAAAGTCAAGTCGTGAGATGGTATACAACAACCGGTTACAGCACAGATTTTACTTTAAATCCCAGGGCGAGTGAGCATCTTACGCTGATGATGAAGATGTTTAACAAAGTCATGCGTTCTAGTGCTCTACAGATAACGGGTTGGGCTCTCTGCGGGGTAACTATCGCTGTTTCAGAACAAAGTCGTTTGGTTGGGGCTTGAGATCGATCCTCGCATTTACCACAAGCCGACTACCGTGATTACTGTGGCATAGCATTTCCTCCCCCCCCCCCCACGTTCCTCCCTTTAAATGTATAGATAGACGCGTAACAAAAAAAGGTGCCTCATTTCCCTCTGTAAAGATATCTCGTGGCTGTAAAGCAATGGGTCCAACTTCCTCTTTGAACGCCCAGGCGCCGACTGAACTTTTGTCAGGCGGAAGATGACCCCGGTATCATTTATCTTATCACGGCGGACGCTCTTTTTACTCGGCCACCGGACTTGTGAAATGAATTTCTTTAGCGATGCCAGTCATGCCACCCAGTTGTGTGCTATAATAGCATAAAACCAAGGTGCTAAAAAATATTAAGGAATTAATAAATTTTGATGATACATGGTATGCCCGAAAAAACAAAACAAAACAAGAAGCATTAATTTGAATCTGGAACCAGATATTAAACATTTTTATTTTAACAAGTCTTAATTATAACAGTTTTTATTGAGCCTGTAAAATAGTAAAACAGCTCGACAAAACGAAAAAAAAGCACCGATTAATGCCCAATGACATTCAATAATCTCTTTGTTGTAAAATATATAAAAATCTGTCTGAGGACAGCTTTTTTTTTATCTTCTCCAAGAGCTTCCATGGCAGAAGTTTATTGTTTTTGAGCTCCAGTAATAATGTCTAATCGAATTGATTTAATATCCACCAGAACCAATCAGTCCCTCAACCTAGTGCGGTTACCGGCTGACCCAATATCGCTGCAGGAATCTCGGTACACCCTCAGCTCTACCATCGTCTCCTAAGTTCACCCTCAGGCCCCCGTATAACGTTATCTGGGTCGCAACGTAAAAATTCCTCTAGGGCCAGATGGCCGAACAATCAAATTAAATCTAGAGTTCTTTTGTCTGAGCAGCCATAGCAGTAAACTGAACTCCGCTTCGCTTTTTATGGAGGTATAATATTACTTGCACTTTTATTCTCTCCCTAATGGGTTTAGATTGTGTAATTATTGGGTTATATAAAAGTGCATCAGAATCAATTATTCTAGTTCAATCTGAACGCTATTTTCTTGTCTTGTTTCATTAAAAAAAGCTTGCGGTATTAAGCTTTATGCTAGACTCAAAGTCTAAGCTAAATAGCAGATGATGTAGGTCGAGCTGATTTTAAAGTAAATTTTTGTGAAATCCATTTTGATTTAGATAAACTTATATATAATATTGTATACTGTAAATACAATAATGTAAATCAGAAATCATGAAACAAACATCATAAAAATAAAATGTAAAAATGACCTACTCATCTTTGATTGCTTGTTATATTATACTCGCATTAGCAGCTAGATTTATCGATTGATTTAGCGCTTTATAGAAAGAATGATTCTACTATTAATTCTTGTATCATCAGGTCCTTCTCACCTTAAACCAACACGCGCCTTTTTCTTAAACGAACGATTTTAAACCTGGCTATCAATAACACTGCGACTCGAACAAGCGACAGAGAAAGTTGCTGAAATCAAGAGCCAGCACTTTGTCATAAGGCTACCCACACGATCTTCACTCCTTTCAACATAAAATATTTGGACCAATGTGTCGTCTCTGCAATTGGTCATGAGTTATTCATCTTGAGCGCATGTTAGGGAAGTTAGCGTTTCGGAACTGGCAGGAAACACGAGCACAAGACAGATATATTCTACATCACCTTGAGAAAAAAAAAAGAGATATTTCAAGCAGGATGTTGTAGCAGATACTCTTTTACATAACACAAGGAAGGAGTCGGGAGGTGGGGAATGGGGAAACTTTGTGTTGTAAACTGGTTCATTCTACACAAAAGAAATATTAAGCAGTAAGAATGGTATTTCGAAACACAATGTTTGCTTAAGTTTTATCTCAACCTTCTTATAAATGAAACTTATCTTCCAAAACTCTCCCTCAAATTTGTCGTGTGAAAAACATCGTTTGCTTTTGTTGTCCGCTTCACTATTTTCTTGAACAATTCGACGGTCACTTCAAAAAAATAAATGTTAGGTCCTTTTCGCAGGAAAATTAAGAAAAATACACATGGAGGTTGGAAAGGTAACATTTCTTGGTTAAATTTCAGTGCGGTTCGGTTGAGACCATTTGAGGTAATTTTTTTATACTTTCCTTCTCCATTTTATTTCAACTGACCTAGTTTCCAGTTTGTTTATATTTAGGATTATCTCCACGGAAATGCACAGAAATAGCCTAGAGATATTGAGACACTGTGGAAAGGCCATGGTTCCTTCACCGTTTGCTTTCAATTCCTCTTAACACTGTCCTCTGACTTGATTTAATCTCGTCGTATTTGTAAATCTTTCGTGTAATGGCAACTTTCGATAGTCTCAGAAAATTTGAGCATATCTATGTTTAAAATTATGATAAAGTAAAGCTTGAATGCGTTTAAAAACGTTGTCGTTTGCTCAAAGTATTCTCTTGTAAAATATTTTTTTTCGTACTTTCTGTAAATCTTCAGCGGACCTTTTGAATGCGTTACAGAATTCGATATTATTTTTCTGTAAATATTCAGGCGCTGTCAGTTTATTATCATCATAATATTTTGTGGAATGCTGTTTGGGAAATAATGGCATAACGGTATCAAAATAATTATATCTTTTGTTATCGTTGGTTCCAGTAATGCTGACGGTATAGAGAGGAATCCCCAAAAGTCGCATTAGTCTTCCAGCGAGAGATTTTCTGTGAATAACAACACAATCTAGGTAGCATCGTGAGGAACAATGCGCTGCTACGGAACACAAAAGAACACCTCATTCAACCTCACAGCTATTGCCCAAAATAATGCACTTCTCGGTTATTCAAAGTTGCTGGCCCATGCTACATTATTTAACACATAGAAAAGGTCAAACGCATCTTTCCATTCTACTCTCTAAATATTCAAAAACAGATATTTTTTTATACTTTTAAAATATATGTAAAATATTCATAAGTGAAAAACTTGTTAATACTTTGTTCTATAACTGTATTAAAAATCCGAGAGGATTTATTTATTTTCTTTTATTCCTTTTTATATTTGTGAACTCGTTTTTGTGTGTGCGTGTGTGGGGGGGGGGAGGGGGGTAAAAACAATAATTAATTGATTAGTACACATAATTATACGGTACCAAATAGGGGAAAGATGTGATGTCATTTCTGATTCTATGCAATCTAAAAACAATAGGAGAAATACTTCATTACCTCTCAGAGTTACCTATTTCCGAGGATTGTTGCACTGGGTCATAACATTTTCGCGAAGGCAACAGACACAAATTTCGAATAAAATGACTAGAAATGACACAAGGAGAGGGAGAAGCTGTAAACAAAGATGATGAAAGATAAGCATTTAGGATTTAGGAGAAGAAAAAAAGATCGCCCATCTTCCTCCCATACCATGCATTTAGCATGCAGAGAATTTTGCATACAAAAGAGAAAGTTCAGATTTCACCCACATATTTTTCACCGTTCATTTATACTTACAGCCTGTGTATATAACAGCGCGATTACGTAAACAGCGAATAAGCAGCCAAAAGTCTTATGAGAAAATCTTTAAAAAAAGCTTTTTTTTCTCTCCTATTTCATTTTACTACTTTTACTTCAAAATATCATTTCCAAAAGGAAGGTTATTAGATTATGTAAATACATTATGACTGTTGTTCTGTTATTATAGAATACTAGAGATAAACTATTTTCTGAAGTTGTATTGGGCAGAGGAAGGACTATTTAAAAAAAAAAACAGGAATTTTTTGCGATTTTTCTATAATGTGCCAAGTAAAATACTATATCGAGCTGTAAAGAAATACACATCAGGAATAGATTTAAAATATATTGAAGAATGCCAAGTTAAATAAGATATCAAGCTTTAGGACAATTTGCTGCTGTTATAGATTTAAAATATATTGAAGAATGTCAAGTTAAATAAGATATCAAGCTTTAGGATAATATGCAGCTGTTATAGATTTAAAATATATTGAAGAATGCCAAGTTAAATAAGATATCAAGCTTTAGGATAATATGCAGCTGTTATAGATTTAAAATATATTGAAGAATGCCAAGTTAAATAAGATATCAAGCTTTAGGATAATATGCAGCTGTTATAGATTTAAAACATATTGAAGAATGCCAAGTTAAATAAGATATCAAGCTTTAGGATAATATGCAGCTGTTATAGATTTAAAATATATTGAAGTATGCCAAGTTAAATAAGATATCAAGCTTTAGGACAATGTGCAGCTGTTATAGATTTAAAATATATTGAAGAATGCCAAGTTAAATAAGATATCAAGCTTTAGGACAATGTGCAGCTGTTATAGATTTAAAATATATTGAAGAATGCCAAGTTAAATAAGATATCAAGCTTTAGGATAATATGCAGCTGTTATAGATTTAAAATATATTGAAGAATGCCAAGTTAAATAAGATATCAAGCTTTAGGATAATATGCAGCTGTTATAGATTTAAAATATATTGAAGTATGCCAAGTTAAATAAGATATCAAGCTTTAGGACAATGTGCAGCTGTTATAGATTTAAAATATATTGAAGAATGCCAAGTTAAATAAGATATCAAGCTTTAGGACAATGTGCAGCTGTTATAGATTTAAAATATATTGAAGAATGCCAAGTTAAATAAGATATCAAGCTTTAGGACAATGTGCAGCTGTTATAGATTTAAAATATATTGAAGAATGCCAAGTTAAATAAGATATCAAGCTTTAGGATAATATGCAGCTGTTATAGATTTAAAATATATTGAAGAATGCCAAGTTAAATAAGATATCAAGCTTTAGGATAATATGCAGCTGTTATAGATTTAAAATATATTGAAGAATGCCAAGTTAAATAAGATATCAAGCTTTAGGATAATATGCAGCTGTTATATATTTAAAATATATTGAAGAATGCCAAGTTAAATAAGATATCAAGCTTTAGGATAATATGCA
>JAWDGP010003624.1:385000-387500 GCA_033675545.1 Elysia crispata
GACTCGCAGTAAGAATGACTAGGAAAGCCAGCTGAGTGACACCCGAGTCTCTAGAACCCTGGGGGGTCAGTGTCGTGGCAGTCATGACCCCTGTGTTAAGCTATCTCAGGAAAACACGAACCACACTTCTTCAATTTCTGCAGCCTTAAGGAAAGAGCAATGGACAGAGCAGGGAAGGCCAAATCCATCTCATTTCCTTGGATCCCTTGGCCGAGATGGACCTGTAGCGGAAGTTCAAGGGTAATACGGGCTGTCAGCTCAACTCAGGACATGGACTGGACATAGGGTGGACAAGGAGGTCGTGGGGCTAATTTGGTTTTTCTGGTTTTTCTCGATATCTGAGAGTGTCTCTTGAAAATTTGTTTAAACTGCCTCTTTCTTTGTAGCCTCTCCTTAAAATATGTATCTCCTCCCTCTCTCTCCCTCCTTATCGTTTATCACACCTACCTCAAAGTTACCATGTTATCAAATATTTATCGGATTTTCATTCTCACAACCTTCTCTCTTATTCATTCTGTTTTTCTGTTTCTGTGTTCCTTCCTCTGTTTCTCTATCTTTCTCTTTCAATCTCTCTTCCCTCTCTCTCTCTCTCACTCTCTATCACTAGTTTTCTTCCTTCGCACATTCTCTGGACCTCTTTCACGTTCAAAATTTTGTCTTCCCTGTGATCAGTTTATGCTTCTTTGGTTTTCTTTCTATCCATCTCTATGTCTGTCAACATATCTTCCTACCTCCCTACTTTTTCTTGACTTTGTAAATGCAGTTTATAGCAGAGATAAGAGAATCATTTATGTTCGCTGGATTATCCCTCCCTTCCTACGAAACGCTATTTCTCTTTCAGTGTCACATTCTCGTATTCTCATTAAACCTTTTCCTTTTGTCTTCGTCTTTACTTTCTTTCTCTCTCTCTCTCTCTCTCTCTCTCTCTCTCTGTATATAAATATATATATATATATATATATATATATATATATATATATATATATTTATGTATCTATCTTTCTCTTTCTCTCTATCTATCTGTCTGTCTATCTATCTATTTACCTATGTCTCTCAATCTATCTATCTATCTACCTTTCCAGGTCCTGTTTTTTTTCTATCTCTTCATGCAACGCTTTCCTTCTCACTTAATCACAAGAAAGTCACGCTGTCTATATGCAAATATATGAGGAACAAGTAAATCAAGTCTTTTCAAATGTGAAAAAAAGCCGCACAAGATGTAAATTCTATACTTCATTTCTTTTTTCTTACAAAGGATTGGAAGTATTTTTCGGAGATACCCAACTTCTACGAAATTCAAAACATTCAGAGGGTAATCCCAAAAGTACAGTAACTTCTTACATAAAGGAGTCAATGAACTTGTTTCCAAAAATAAAATTTTATGTCTTCTGACCAGGCTTTTATGAATCTGAACTTGCGTGGAGTTATAAGTTATTTCAGAGTGTCTGATCGGATTTCTCTTTTTATCTTGTCGAAGTTGAGTTATTTTATATGGAAAACAGAGTTCATTGTCCAACGTGTGGCAGAAGATACTTAGGTTACAAGCTGTTTTGTAGGGGTGCAGATTTTTTTTTTTAAATATTGGAAAAAATCTTACTGAACATCAGCTTTGAATAAACACATTTTCTGTTGTATATACCAATGCTTAGTTTTATAAATCTTTATTATAATGAATGCAAAAATACATATTTTTTATTGTGTAACACTTTTTGTTCGGATTGCTGCAAAGTTCATCAAATACTTTTGACAAGCTGACATATTAGTGCAGCCTAGGGTCTAACATCAGAGATTTCTCTTATAGTTCTAGCAACCACATTACTTTAAAGAAGAATACATTGAGAAATAAGGGTTACATCATGAAGTTATAGTCTGGTGATGGCTAATCCTTTACAGCAGACAAGAATCATTTTATCTTGATCACCATCTCAGATTTTGCCGGGTTTTATTTTTTGAAAGAAAGAGAGAGGGAGGATAAAGAGGAAGAAAAAATATGGGAGAGGGCGGGTAATTTAGTTTCATCTTTCTATATTATCTCCCTCTCACCTCTCTCTCTATTGTTTTATTCAATATCTATTTTCATTCATTTCCCCCCTCCCCTCCCCTTTCCTCCCCCCCTTCACATTTTTCCCTCACTCAATGTCTATATGGTTTGATGTTTCTTCAATTTCTCTCTATCTCTGTCTGTCTGTCTGTCTGTCTCTCTCTCTCTCTCTCTCTCTGTCTCTCTCTCTCTCTCTTTCTCTTTCGCTCATTCTACATGGTTTCCTGACTGTGTCTGGACTAGATTATCATGAAACTCAACTGTAACACCTGCTTACATATTTCATTGTGGACTTTAAAAGCCACGCAGTTGCAAGAACATTTTGAGATCTCGAATTTTTACTCTGCTTTTTTGGTCGTTTTATTTGACGGTGCGGAAGAAAAATATATCACGTCATCAATCAATCTCTTATCAAACAATGCTCATAAATAAACTAAGAAAAGAATATACTTCTCTAAA
>JAWDGP010003624.1:395000-427500 GCA_033675545.1 Elysia crispata
TTTTTTTTTAAACTGACGTGTTTCAAGTGGCCAGAAGGTTGTGCCTTTTCTTCCCTCCACCACCCTACTATCCTCTTCCCGTCTTCCTCACTCTTGTTACCTCGTATATATGTTTCTTTATCTCTTATTTCTTGCTTTCTCTCCTGTTGTCTTGCTTCCTTTCACATAATATCAGAGAGTCAGAGATTGGTTGATTTCAGCTTGTCACGATGGGACGCAAGTAAAGGGTTAATGCGTTATTGTATTAACGGTTTGTTGCTCATGCTAAAACTGTCACTCCACTTTAAGGCAACCTTAAGACCTCTTTTATCCGTACTCTCCTGTCTCTTCTTCTCGGGATAGAGTAAACAGCAAGACTCAATCTTCATCAAGGCCGAAAACGTGAAACTCTTAGAACAGAACTGAAGGTACTGCGTTAACAATCGAAACGAAACAGCATCCTTTCTAACTTCTCTCTCTCTCTCTCTCTCTCTCTCTCTCTCTCTCTCTCTCTCTCTCTCTCTCTCTCTCTAACTCATATCTATTCTTCCCCCTCTAATTCGCACTTCTGCTTGCCTTTTCTATTTTCCCTCTTTTTTTTCTGATTCTTCCCGCCCTCTTTCTCCTCTTAAATCATCTTTTCCCCCTCTCTCCTCCTCTTTCTGTCCGCTTAGTCACCCTCAGAGGCTTAAATCTTCCACCAGTTGACAAGAGTGCGGATAGAACTCTGACAAGTCAATAATGATTCAGACACAACTCCAGCACTATCACCAGAGCTGAACTCTTTGACCTGGGGGAGACACGTTCAGGTTGAAGTACCGGTACGCTACCTTTCATTCAATTCCTCGTATGAGTAGCGGCTTAGCAGAAGTCCAGTCTTATTTCTTTCGCGAATGTTTTACAGAAGGATGACGTGTTAAAAATCGAAATTTTGCACAAGCGAGAAAAAAAAAAGAAGATTTAGTTAGTAGGAAAAGCATGAGGAAAAAAAGGGAAAGAGTGCGGGGGAGGGGGGTGTCAAGGCATTTGCTCATTAGATTTTTGTGCAGAGAATTAACTGCTAATGATATCACTTCTCCCCAGCAACGCTCAGTTGTTGGTTCTGCACGATCCATAGTTTCTCTTTACTCATGAGAAAAGGTGTCCCAAGTTTTTGAAAAGATTTAAAGATTTACGACAACTCAGCGCGGAAAGGGTATGATGTAATGTGAGTAAATCATTCATAGGATTTAGAATCTTCAGCAAGTGAAAGACAATGAAGCCTAGATATTATGATTCTTACATTTTTTTTAACTATTAGTTACACCACACTTTTGGTTTCTTTTTTCAGACCGTTGGAAATTATTCTGATCAAAGTGATTTGTTAGCGGCCAGTACACGCACAGTTGCTGATGGACTGACTGGACTTGTACAGCAATCTCTGATATCTCGTTTTCATCTTGAAATAAGTTATTAACAGCTCGATCAGATTCACACCTGAACTCTTGTTCATATTTTATGTTTATTTTCCTTGCGTAATCACGTCCCAAGCATGGCACAGCAAGGATCATGAGACCCAACTCGTTCATCCGCGTCAACGAAAAGTAAAGCTTAGAAATTCGAAGTTTCATGCATAATTCGAATTGGGATGCTTCTCTCCAGTGTGCTGGGTCTGCATGCTATGCCAAGGTTTCATAGATATCAAGTCTAGTGTGAGACTGGATTTGATCAGCAGTTTTTATAGTTATCTTCACTTTCAGATCAAGTCCAGAGCTCTTTAAAAAACTAAAATCTAATCAGACAATATTATCCTGTACCCTGTTCCATAATCAGTACAACTTGGCTAGCAGTCCCTTCCGTGAGAAATGTAAATAATGATAGAAATAACAAAATCGGGCTTTAAAATAAGAAAAGCACAAAATTTTAATGCCCAGAAAAAAGCCTTATAATAAACCCAGAAGTGGCAGGAAAAAACAGAAAAACATCTTTCATTCTTAAAAATAAATTTTTTTTGCAGTGAAATTTCAACACCCAGTTCATATGACACACAGATACTTGTATAATTTTCGCCAGATCAAGACTGTCCTTCACTGTTAACAAAATGATGTTCAATTTACCTTGATCGGTTAAATAGAAAGTCTATTAAGCTGCAATGGGATCTAATAACAAACATGTTTCCCATAGTTCGAGAGTGTCCAATTTCCTAATGCTAGGGACTTTAACTAGGTTGGCAAATAGCAGAATTGTTTGAACTAGACTGATGAGTGAAATTAACTTTCTTACGTCACCTCACAAGGGAGTTTTGTGAAATACTGTCATTTCTTTTGCACGATATCTGCCCTTATCTCTACAAAGTAATCCTGATAAATAAATGAGTCAAGGGAAGTCTCGAAACCATTCGTTCCGCTAAAAAGCTGCCATTAAAGCCCTAGAAGAATTCATTGAACTGGGTTGTGATTTAAACTGATGTAAGTACACTAGCTCACTGGTACTAAATAAATCAATGGTTCGACCTGTAAGAGTTTTATTGAAACCATCTTTTATCAATCTTAGAGAAAGAGTTGCTACTTAAGTTATGGACCCTTCTCTCGCCGTTGCCATCGCACTAAAGCTAGCAAATTTATTATATGTAGATTTTTCAAGAAAATTATTTTACCTCACTCTAATTTTCGGACTTATTCTGATTCGAGATATAGACATTTGAGCAAACAAATGTATGGAGGCATATTTTGTTCCTAAAGATGATAAATTTCGAGGATGGCCGATACCAACACTACCAACAGTCATCAACAATGATTTCTGTCCCATACCAGCAGGTGAGCTGACACTCATAACCAAGGACGACCTTGATCATCAGTTTGAGATCAATGACAGAAGACAAAACACAATGGATGAGACTATCAGCGACCATATGAGGTCAATGACAGAAGATAGAACACAATGGAGGAGACTATCAGCGAACATCTGAGGTCAATGACAGAAGACAGAACACAATGGAGGAGACTATCAGCGAACATCTGAGGTCAATGACAGAAGATAGAACACAATGGAGGAGAGCAACATCGAACATCTGAGGTCAATGACAGAAGACAGAGCACAATGGAGGAGACTATCAGAGAACATCTGAGGTCAATGACAGAAGACAGAACACAATGGAGGAGACTATCAGCGAACATCTGAGGTCAATGACAGAAGACAGAACACAATGGAGGAGACTATCAGCGAACATCTGAGGTCAATGACAGAAGATAGAACACAATGGAGGAGAGTATCATCGAACATCTGAGGTCAATGACAGAAGACAGAACACAATGGAGGAGAGCAACATCGAACATCTGAGGTCAATGACAGAAGATAAAACACAATGGAGGAGAGTATCATCGAACATCTGAGGTCAATGACAGAAGACAGAACACAATGGTGGAGACTATCAGCGAACATCTGAGGTCAATGACAGAAGACAGAACACAATGGAGGAGAGTATCAGCGAACATCTGAGGTCACTGACAGAAGACAGAACACAATGGAGGAGAGTATCAGCGAACATCTGAGGTCACTGACAGAAGACAGAACACAATGGTGGAGACTATCAGCGAACATCCGACATCAGCCGAGGTGTCCACGTCGCAGCACTAGGATGTAACCGGCGATATAGTTAAGTATAGAAGTAATGTCGTCCGACTAGATGATTATGTTAGAAGCTAGAAATTCCTGGCCAAGGTGAATTTCTGGGATGTGTTGAGTTCTTGTAAGGTTTTCCGTTCCTTTCAGGTTTGTTTTGAGGAAGAAACATGCACGTGGCAACAGCATACCGCAAAAAGCTTCTTCGTCACAAGAAGAAATTCGTGCTGCTTGCGATTTGTTTTTTGTTTTTTTTTGTTTCACGGAGAGTGATTAAAATAATGAAGGTTAAAATGCATTTATTACTCACATTACCAAGACTGTATAGAACAAAATTGGTTGCCAAGCCTTTTTTTATTTTGGCAAGTATTTCATGCGCAAAAATCTCAAGTCTTATTTATTTCAAGGATAAGATAGATTAAGAGATGTATTATTTCTACTTGTTGAGAATCGGAAAATGAACGAAACAATTTTCTCTCTTTTTATTTATGGTCCAACTTGTAGTTCGAGATCTGCTTTTAAAGAAAGGGAATTTCGGCTTCGTCTCTGTCATCAGCCGACAACTGGATGACTCCATGTCATCGACAAAAAGATCCTTATGGGATCCTTAGGGAACCCTTTTATCGAATAGTAAACATGGGCTTTAGTTCGAGTTTATTAAGAACAACTATGATTTCTGAATATTAAATGGGACAGGTTAGACAGATTTGAAATGGATGATAAAATGAAAAAATACGGTAAAAAGCTCTAAAACAGGAAATCGTCACAAAGAGGGAGTGAGATACGTGGTTTAAATAGAGACGGAGACAAAGAAAGAGGCAGACGCGCGAATCATATGATGGACTAAGAAAGAAAAAAAAAGGAATAAAGGTTAAAACAACATGCGGAAAGAAATTAAACAGACAACACTAGAAAAATGATACATTTTTAGAAGAAAATAGTGATAAAAAACTTGAGTGTGTGTGTGCGTAAGTCAAAGAGTGAGAGAGAGAAGGAGAGAGAGACAGAGAGAGACAGAGAGAGTCACAGAGAGAGAGAGAGAGAGAGAGAGAGAGAGAGAGAGAGAGAGAGAGAGAAAGAGGGGGGCGGGGGAGAGACAGACAGACAGACACAGAGAGACACAGAGAGAGAAAGCATTAAAGGTGAGAGGGGTAGTTATGATTATATTATTATTATAGTAATCGGTTCTAAAAGAAATACAAGCAGGCGTATAATTTTTTTTTTTTTTGGTGGGACGGGGGAAAGGGTGGGGGGGGGGGGGTAAATATTTTTACATATATATATATATATATATATATATAATACAAAGAGACAGACTGACATGCATAGTTGCATATAACATACAGAAAGGCTTACATACATAGAGATAGATAAACAGATGGAGACCGAGAAAGCAAAAGAGGAGAGTGAGAGAGGGAGCGAGAAAGACAGGGAATGGAAGAGCAATAAATATACAATATTCATACATAAGGGACACGATAAACAGAGAGTAGCCGAGAGGGGCTAAACATTAAAGAAGAAAACGCGAGCAAAATCTTAAGACGATTACTGCAATCAAAGGCCCAGCTTCTTTAATTTTCCTACCGTGTAACCTGGCGTCGACAGTGTTGTGATAACCCAACAAGAGAATGAAAACCCTCGAAAGCCTTTGAGTTTGTCACTTGACAAGCTGTAGAGAGGTCTCCATTTTCTTTGTAAAGACGGTTTGATTCCCGTTTCAAACTAAAGTTCCGAGCTTTCCTTTCGTTTGGAAGTTGAATAGTTCACTTTGAGATTGTGTTTAATAAAGAAGAAAATAGATAGGGCGAAACAGGAAAGAAAGAATGGAAAAGGAAACTGAAAAAGGAACTTAAACTCTCTTAAGGCTAAGTTACAGACAAAGAGTAGAAAAAAAAAAACATCGCTAGGTGCACAAAGAATGAACATTAAAATAAAATAAAAAAAAAAAAACATACGTTTAAATAAATTCAGGCTTAAAAATGAGCCCCACAAGCAAAAATTAACAAATGAAAAGAGAGAGAGAGAGAGAGAGAGAGAGAGAGAGAGAGAGAGAGAGAGAGAGAGAGAGAGAGAGAGAGGGGGGGGAGGGAGAGGGGGAAAGACGGAGAGAGAGAGAGGGAGAGAGATACATACATACATACATGCAGACAGACAGACACACAAACAGACAGAGACAGAGAGAGCCATAAAGAGACAGAGCAAGACAAAGACAGATAGATAATGGAACCTAAATTGGAACCATAAGAACAAAACTGGTAATGAAGGGCAGGGCAGTGCTGCTTGTACCAGAACCAGAGTTTAGCTGTCAGGTCGCTCGCTGACCACTGGCCTATGGTGGTCATTACATGTCCTTAGCCGACCATAGAAACAACAAGCCATGACGTTACTTCACTCAAACTACCTGTAATCTCTGTTTTTTAGTGTCGGGGTGGAGTGAGGAGGCTGTTTTTTATAACTGTTTGTCGCACCTTTAGATTAATATTTGCAAAAAAAAAAAGATATTTAAAGACTTAGCATACTCATCCTCTCCAGCTCTGTCCTATGAGTATGATTGGTAGTTACTGCTCCAACTAGAACTTATCAACACTTAATATAACACCATCATGTTAATTTGTTTAGCACAAATAATATTCAAAGCTGTGATATTCCCTTTAGGTAGTATTTTTAGATATAAAATAAGTCATGTTGCAGTAGTAATTTAAGTACAAAGAAATTTGACGAGGTGCAGGAAAAATTCAGAATCTGTTTTATTAGTAAAGATTTAGACATTTAGTCAAACTGAAACAAGGAAAGAAATGAAAATAAGATTAAACAGCGAAAATATTTCGCGGTTAATATTTTTTTAACCCCAGTTTGTGGCCCCATTTTACCAGTTGTGATGTGCCAAAGAGGTAAAGAATATAGAATAAAAGAAACAGCGGAAAATAGCTGTCAATTTTAAATAGATAAAAAAAATATGTTCGGCTAGTTAAAATCTCGGATATAACTTCTTCGATTACAGATAATAATAATGGTCACTTGATTGAATTTTCTCATTTTGCGCACTCTAACTTTTTCCTTTAAAAAAAGTAACTATCGGTTAGTTGAATTGTGACATCAAACTCACTCTGTATATTTCTCCTACAAAAAGATATGATTTTTAGTTCAAACCTAAATTATTCACTTGCGGACAGCAGCTATAATCGGTTGGTTGAATCGCATCATCCTAGACTCTCTGAATTGTTCATGTACAGATGACACCATGATCAGTTGGTTGAACTGTTTCATCTTACACACACTAACTTGCTAAATTAGAGGCAGTAGTTATTGTCGTTTGGTTGAAGTGACTTATTTTACACACTCTAACTTGTTCACTTACAGATAACAACTATGATCGGAGATACAAGTGGTTTAGAAGTGTAGTCCAGGAATTTTCCAGAGGATCATGGACCAGATGCTGGAGAGCATGTATTGGCTATCATGGATGACATACTGATAGCTGGAACAGACCTCAAACAACATGATCAGATATTAAAACAGGCACTCAGAGGAGCAACTGGCTACAATTTAAAACTGAACATGCGGATAGTGAGAGCTCGGCAAAAGTCTGTAGAATATTGCGGGCACATCATTAGCCCAGAAGGCTTGAAAGCGGATCCGGAGAAGATCAAAGCAGTCCGAGAGATGCCGAAACCTCGTGATAAAGAAAGCCTTTGCAGGTTTCTAGGATTTGTCACATACTTGGGAAAATTTATCACAAACTTGAGCCAAAAGGATCAACCGTTACGTCAACTTCTTAAGACAGAATATATCTGTCAGTGGGAAGACCATCAAGAAAAGGCGTTTAATGAACTGAAAGATCTGTGTGTCAAAGCACCAGTTTAAGAATATTTTGATGTCAACAAGCAGGTGGAAATCCATTGTGCTGCAAGTCCCACAGGACTAGGAGCAGATTAGTGCAGGACAACAAGCCAAGCTCATATTCCTCCAGAGCACTCACTGACTCGGAGACAAGGTATGCACAGATAGACAAGGAGATGCCAGCCATTATTCATGCATGCAAGAAGTTTCAATGCTTCATCTTTGGAAAAAAGTGACAGTGTTCACAGATCATAAGCCACTTGAACTAATCTTCTAGCAAATACTAGCAGCACTAATGAGACTCCAGAGAATGCTGTTGGCTCTTCAATGATATGACATCACTATGACTTACAGAAAAGGAAAAAGATATGCAGCTACCAGGCTCGCTGTTAAGAGCATATCTCCAAGAATCAGTGGCTGAAATAGACATAAACCAAGTAAATACTTGAGAATTCTTAAATATTACGGAAGAGAAGTACAAGCTTTTCCAAGCCAAGACTGAGAAGGGCTCAAGCTACTGCGACAGAGCAGACAAGAAGGGAGGCCAGAACAAAAGCAAAGTGTTCCAAGAGAGGTACAACCTTACTTCGAAAGCAGAGGTGAACTTAGTGCTGTAGATGGAATCATCTTTAAGTCAAGGAGAATAGTTGTACCAGCCAGCCTGAGGATGTATGCAGTTTAAACAAGTTTCAGGCTGATACAGTTGTTCTAAAATTGCTTAGAATTTAGTTCTTTCATTCTAAAAACAAGGTCTGAAAAATCAGAGTTTTCCAATTGTTTGTAAGACGAGATCTTCTTGGGTCGAAATAAACTAGTTTTGTGTAAATTAAATGAGACCCCTATGCCTGCTTGGCCTCCATGATGTTGAAATTAACTTCCGGTCTACGAGCGTAACCGGATATGTTTTGTTGTCGATTTTCTCCGCCTCTCGAACGCGATTCTAGTTTTAAGATAACAAATATGCCTGAACAATGTTGAGGTGGGAATTCAGAGTGGGTTTCTACCCCACTTTCCTTCCCATTTGAAAATTAAGCAGGTATATCTGGAAAATTGTGTATGAAATCTTTGTAACTTTCACGAAATCTTGTAAAAACATAACGATAATAAGCAAATGTAAGTAAAGTTTCTTGTTTTATTTGAGTAAGAGGTTATAGAAACATATGAGTTTACGGAAAGTGAGTATTGTCTCATGAGGAAATAAAAATAAGTATATCAGTGCTATAAAAAAATTTAAGGCACACTATTTGAATTCATTCTATAAAATATCGAATAAGCTTGTATTTTACACAATTGATAAATACCACTTTCTGTGTACTGAAACTTTGCGAGTTTTTTTTCCCTTTTTTAAGTAACTGATAAACATATCTTTCCGTGTACCGATATATTTCCTGAGTGAAAAAAAGAAAACTTTGTTACACCACCCTTGAACAATTATATAAAATCAACCTTCTTCTCTCTTTTTGTTTACGATAGCCTCCTTAATCAAGTTTGTGTTTACTGGTAAATTAAAGAATAACTTATACCAATATAAGATTTATACAACATGGTTATAGAAGTCTATATGTTTTAACAGTTAAAAGTTATCCAAAACGAATATGTTTTTAATAATCTCCTGTTATGCAACTGAGACAAGAAATCTTTGTGCTTAATCCACGTGTATAATTCTCACGATACGCTTTATGCCAGAAATATTTTTAAAGACAAAAAGCTATGTTCAAGCAATCAGAGTCAAGTCTAGCAAAACCTGGATTCCAACCTGACCTCCTGATCATATTGTAAAGTGTCAACAGATATACAAAAACCTACTTAGGTAAACGACGAAGACGTTAGACAGGATTAAGCCTCTGGTTTTATTAGAATAAAAGAGAAACTTTCTGTTTACATTTATTTTTTTGTCCCTTCTGCCTGGTATAGATTTTTAGTTCCAGGCCCCAGGGAATGGAAATCTCCTCAATAATGGCCAGCTCGCTCTTATTGCCACTTGGGGGTCATTTCCTCTCCAGGCCAAGCTTTCAGCGGCCAGACACGGCTCGGATAACCAAAGTTCAAATTGCGAAATAAAAAAAAAATATTGTTTTAAAGAAAAATACCAAGATCAAAAACCTCAGCACACAATTTTGATTCGGTGATCTTGTTATTGTAGAATATTGAAATGGTTGATAACGTTGTGATAAAAATGATGATGTTGCGATGCTGAGGGTAATAATGGCGGTGGAATGGTATATATTTTGAGATATTGGTAATATTTTTGTGGGTTTTTAATGATGAAAATGGTCTTTGCAAAGCTGCAATGCCAAATTGATGTTTTGTTCAAGAAATACCAATAGCTTAGTGGTATTTATATTAAACGTATCCAGTTTCCCTTAAAATGTACAGTCATCAGATTATATTTTTATGAGCAAGTTCTATGTGGATGTCAAAGAAAATTGCGTTCATCGCACTGAATTAGTGTTTTTAACAATAATCTGTCCTAAATTATCTCATCTTCGATGATCAATGGTACGGCGAGTTATCTCTTTAGTCTATAATGTACTTCGAAGAGTTGATTTTGTTCTATCTCCACTAAGTATTTTGGTACATATTACTGTCAGCAATGTCGAAACCTTTCGTCTCATACAGCTTAAAAGGCACCACTGAGCTGCACTGTGATTAAATTTTATGACATGAGTATTTTCTTTTATGAGGTTGAAAATCATTTGAAGAGATTTGGTAGAACAGTGTGGAAAAGACGCAAACACTTTTATGTTGCGTCTGTACAAGATTATAAAGAAACAATGTTGTTTTTCTTTTCTACAAATAGGTTCACTATCAAAAGGGCTCCTATTTAAAGCCTGGTTTTTTAAATGATTTGAAATATACCAAAATTTTAGTTTTCAAAAACACAAACCAGCGAAAGTTTCAAGTTCAGATAATAGAATATATTTTATATTATATTCAATTATCAATTATTTAAAATATGGCACTCGTTTCCTAATTGTTAAAATACTGTTTCTTATGTGTTTGTCAGCTCATTAAGTTTGTATACTTTAATCAAAAAAAATATTATGTCAAATTATTTGACTGTCTCTTTATTCTTGTTTCCACTACTTAGGTTAGACCATTCTTAGTCTCGTTTTTTTCATCTTTTAGACTCTTTCTTAATCTCTATCAGTGACTCTCTCTCTCTCTCTCTCTCTCTCTCTCTCTCTCTCTCTCTCTCTCTCTCTCTCTCTCTCTCTCTCCTATCTCTTTCTATCTCTTTAACCGCAAAGTTGTTCTTCCATTTTATATTTTTTTTCCTCTCTATAAATATCGTTCTTTCTATCTAATTTTTCTCATCACCCCTTTCTCTCATTTGATATTACTCACTCTGCGTATCATCAACAAATCGAGAACTTACCTCCACAAGGTAACCCAGTATCCAAGACTCCAAGAGAAACAACCTTTCACATCCATATGATAAGTAGATGGAAAATCCTTTCTGTGATAAAGATACTGACAGTATGATTCAATGGCAATATATTTATTCTTTTTCCCAAAAATTTGATGAAAAATTCCAAATGTTGCGGCTGAGAAATCTAGTTTAAGAAACTGCTACCAGTATCTCATCCTGCGAAACGCCCAATCAATGTTAAAGGCTCATTTTTAGTAGACGCAAACACAATTTACGAGAAGGGATTGCGTCGTGAGGGGCTCTTGTAGAATCTCGGTCCATTTGGATAATGATGAATAAAGAGGGCTTTTTTCAGTCTGTCTTTGATACCAGGATGCTTGATCAAAGAAAAAACAATAATTGTCTCATAGCCAAGTCTTAAACATTTTTTATTACTTGTCTAGATGTCGCATTTGCAGAAGAGACATATAGATGTATTTATTGTGGTCTATGTACAGATACAGAAAAAGAGAGAGAGAGAGAGAGAGAGAGAGAGAGAGAGAGAGAGAGAGAGAGAGAGAGAGAGAGAGAGAGAGAGAGAGAGAGAGAGAGAGCAGTGAGGAGATAGGAAAGAGATGCTGGAGTGTTTAAATATACGTGGCTTAACCTTGTCTTATATATCTTCAGCGTGTAAAAAATCTGACACCCGGAATTCTGGTGAAACCTTCCCGAAACCTTTTGATGATCGATTGATTAAACTTTAAGCACAGACAAAGATGCACAACTTATTATGTGTGTAGAAGCAATTTTTTTTTAAATATTAAGAAAATTTAGAGCCCACATGTGACAAATCAAAGTATACATCACACAACAGGTTATATAGACAGTTTGAATCGTGATTGCATTCATGGGACGCAGATTTATAAAATCTCTAAGATAAGAAAAGATGAGCGACTATGTTTGACGTGTTGCATACCATTTTTCGGCATTAAACATTTGAATTATTTTGAAAAGTATTACTTTGAATTAACTTACTTATTTCATATAAAATTATAATTTATATTAATCAGCATTGCTCCAAAATTTTCAATGCCCTAGAAAAAGGATATTATATCAACTCATCTTATAGAAGTTGTGCCTTTAAAAGCTTTATTGTGGTCTGAATATTTTCTGCTGTATAGAGAAATATTTTTTTTAAAATTATAAAATGTTAGAATAATATTAGATTACTTGATGCATTATCTTAACGTTCTAGACAAAGTGAAGATCACCTTTTCCACGAACTCTGCTTCGTTTCCTAGAATACCCACTTCCTTTACTATAGTCTTCTAAATCATAAATAGGTTTTTAAACAAAAATTACGTCAAAGTGTGATTATAATGAGCGTGATTTATATTATTTATTTTCTTTGTAGTGTCTAAAAGTAAACATACTTATGATCATTAAAACATTATTACATTTTTCTCAATGCAACGATTACTCATTTATCAGTATTATTATTAAAATTATTATTTTTATTATTATTATTATTATTATTATTATTATTATTATTATTATTATTATTATTATTATTATTATTACTATTATCATTATTATTATTTTGTTCCATAAAGGGGTGTTTGCAGTGTTTTGTTCAAAATACAATATGCCTAAATAGGTATTTCTCAGGCTCGCACTATTTGTCCTGAGAATAATATTTTGCTGTTGTCATGACAGCCTAATATAAAAAAATCAAGTTTCCAAGAATATTTACACACCTTAATTTGGTCAGAAGAGAGTATAAACAAGCACAAATCTTTTGCGAAAACTCCAATCATAAATAATTATACAATATTAACACGGACTAAAAAGTATCAAGATTTCATAAAACAAAAATGAACTTCTAAATTTAAATTTCCATTACTTTGTATAATTGAAACTTTTCCTTTAAACACATTCGATTTTTTTTTCTTTTGATCAATGCAGTGAAAATAGACAGAAAACACGATTCAACTCCGTGCAAAAACCAACTGAACAAATCGAACTGCCATAAATCTGTGATAATCTGGCGAGCCCCAGTTTTTGCTTCCTATGACAATCCTCACTGTCAGTGGCAGGCGCGGAGGTTCCAAGTTGTGACATCAGCTGTGCTGCCGGAACCAGACCTGCCACAAAACACCGAACGAGAGCGAAACGATCCGGCAAAATTAACGGCATTTTTGCGGTCTGCGAGGGACAAACGGGTGTTTGGGAGGAAGCGAGTGAGGAGGAGGAGGAGGAGGAGGAGGAGGAGGAGGGGTACTCTTCAGCTTTCCTGTTGCTTCTGCGGATCGAATAACAAAGAGAGAACGGTTGAGAGCGTTAAGTAATTACCGGCTGCCGACTCGAGTGTTGTAATTATCTATATAGCAACGCCTAGTACAACAGAAGGCAGGAAATTAGATGAGGATATCAATTGAGAGCAGTTTAAACTTTCGTCACCGTTACAGAATCGATTAGACCATTAGAAATTTAAAAGATACATATATTGGTTGTGCTAGAGCGGTATGATTACTTGCTCTGCCAGAACTCATTCCCGGTACAATTATTTTATCGTCATTGTTGTTCTATCTAAAAAATCATAGAAGCTTCGAATTTAAAGCATTATTTTTTATCTCGAAAGCTAAGTAGGATATATAGAAACCATAGATGTTACCTTCCAGTCTGAAAGCGATACAATTTCTCTTGGAGGGCCACCCTTGGTATTTATGTTCATTGCTGTTAAGTGGCCGATCCACTGCAGAAGCGACCTGTAGAGGATCGATAACTTATTGTTCGGTGTGGTTTGAACCCACAGTGAAGTGCCCCTGACTAGCCGGAAGCGGTGATATCTATCACCTTCCAGACAAGGCGTGTAAATCTCCATAGGTTTTATTTTACCTTTTGTTGACATACAGTTAGTCGGCCTTTTCTTTAAAATAAATTCTTTGTAAAGGACCAGCTTTTACTTACAAATAGGAAGGAATCCTTACATTTATTATTATGTAAAATTTGTACCCGACGATCAAATCAAATTGATCATCCAGGCAGACACGACAATGCAGAAAATCTGATTGTTTTGGCCGTGTAAAGGAAGGGAAGTAACTTCAAATAAACGGCTAGACGTGGCCAAAGACCGTAACGAGGCGACAAAATTCTAAAGCTCTGACTTCTACATCGGCCGGTAGGTTACAGTGGTTCAATCAGATGGATACAATTAGGGGAGGTTACAGAGGAGAGGGGAGATTACAGAGAAGAGGGGAGTTTACAGAGAAAAGGGGAGGTTACAGAGAAGAGGGGAGATTACAGAGGAGAGGGGAGGTTACAGCGGAGAGGGGAGGTTATAGAGGAGAGGGAGGTTACAGGTTACAGCGTAGAGGGGAGTTTACAGAGGAGAGGGGAGGTTACAGAGGAGAGGGGAATTTACAGGTTACAGAGAGAAGGGAGATTACAGAGGAGAGGGGAGATTACAGGTTACAGAGGAGAGGAAGGTTACAGGTTACAGAAGAGAAGGGAGGTTACAGAGGAGAGGGGAGTTTACAGGTTACAGAGGAGAGGGAAGGTTACAGGTTACAGAAGAGAAGGGAGATTACAGAGGAGAGGGAGATTACAGGTTACAGAGGAGAGGGGAGGTTACAGGTTACAGAGGAGATGGGAGGTTACAGGTTACAGAGAGGAGAAGGGAGATTACAGGTTACAGAGGAGAGGGGAGGTTGCAGGTTACAGCGGAGAGGGGAGGTTATAGAGGAGAGGGGAGGTTACAGAGGAGTGGGGAGGTTACAGCGGAGAGGGGAGGTTATAGAGGAGATGGCCCAGGGAAGGTTACAGCGGAGAGGGGAGGTTATAGAGGAGAGGGCCCAGGGAAGGTTACAGCGGAGAGGGGAGGTTATAGAGGAGAGGGGAGGTTACAGGTTACAGAGGAGAGGGAAGTTTACAGAGGAGAGGGGAGGTTACAGAGGTTTACAGAGAGGGGAGGTTACAGGTTACAGCGGAGAGGGGAGGTTAAAGAGGAGAGGGGAGGTTATAGAGGAGAGGAGAGTTACAGAGGAAAAGGTTACAGAGGTTACAGAGGAAAAGGGAGGTTACAGAGGTTACAGAGGAGAGGGAGGTTACAGAGGAGAGGGGAAGTTACAGAGGAGAACGGAGGTTACAGAGAAGAGGGGAAGTTATAGAGGAAGGTGGAGGTTATAGAGGAGAGGGGAGGTTACAGAGGAGAGGGGAGGTTACAGAGGAGAGGGGTGGGGGTTACAGAGGAGAGTGGAGGTTACAGAGGAGAGGGGTGGGGGTTAGAGAGGAGAAAGGAGGTTAGAGAGGAGAAGGGGGGTTACAGAGGAGAAGGGAGGTCACAGAGGAGAGGGGAGGTTACAGAGGAGAGGGGCGGGGGTTACAGAGGAGAAGGGAGGTTAGAGAGGAGAAACTAGGTTACAGAGAAGAAGGGAGGTTACAGAGAAGAGGGGAGGTTCCAGAGGAGAGGGGAGGTTACAGAGGAGAAGGGAGGTTACAGAGGAGAAGGGCGGGGGTTACAGAGGAGAAGGGAGGTTACAGAGGAGAATGGAGGTTACAGAGGAGAGGGATGGGGGTAACAGAGAAGAAGAGAGGTTACAGAGGAGAAGGGAGGTCACAGAGGAGAGGGGAGGTTACAGCGGAGAGGGGAGGTTACAGAGGAGAGGGCCCAGGGGAGGTTGCAGAGGAGAGGGGAGGTTATAGAGGAGAGGGGAGTCTACAGAGGAGAGGGGAGTCTACAGAAGAGAGTGGAGGTTATAGAGGAGAGAGAAGTTACAGAGGAGAGGAGAGTCTACAGAGGAGAGGGGAGGTTACAGAAGAGAGGGGAGGTTACAGAGGAGAGGGTTACAGAGGGAGGAGGGGAGGTTACAGAGGAGAGGAAGGTTACAAGAGAGAGGAGAAGGTTGTACAGAGGAGAGGGGAGGTTACAGAGGAGAGGGTTCAGGGAAGGTTACAGCGGAGAGGGGAGGTTACAGAGGAGAGGGGAATTTACAGAGGAGAGGGGAATTTACAGAGGAAAAGGGTGGTTAGAGAGCAGAAGGGAGGTAAGAGAGGAGAAGGGAGGTTACAGAGGAGAGGGGAGGTTACAGAGGAGAGGGGAGGTTACAGAGGAGAGGGGAGGTTACAGAGGAGAGGGGAGGTTACAGAGAGGAGAGGGGAGGTTACAGAGGAGAGGGGAGGTTACAGAGGAGAGGGGAGGTTACAGAGGAGAGGGGAGGTTACAGAGGAGAGGGGAGATTACAGAGAAGAGGGGAGTTTACAGAGAAAAGGGGAGGTTACAGAGAAGAGGGGAGATTACAGAGGAGAGTGGAGGTTGCAGAGGAGAGGGCCCAGGGAAGGTTACAGAGGAGAGGGGAGGTTACAGAGGAGAGGGTTCAGGGAAGGTTACAGAGGAGAAGGGAGATTACAGAGGAGAGGGGTGTGGGTTACAAAAGAGGAGGGAGGTTAGAGATTAGAAGGGAGGTTACAGAGGAGAAGGGAGGTTACAGAGGAGAAGGGAGGTTACAGAGGAGAGGGGTGGGGGTTACAGAGGAGAAGGGAGGTTACAGAGGAGAGCGGGGGTTACAGAGGAGAGGGGAAGTTACAGAGGAGAGGGGAGGTTACAGAGGAGAAGGGAGGTTACAGTGGAGAGCGGGGGTTACAGAGGAGAGGGGAAGTTACAGAGGAGAGGGGAGGTTACAGAGGAGAAGGGAGGTTACAGAGGAGAGCGGGGGTTACAGAGGAGAGGGGAAGTTACAGAGGAGAGGGGAGGTTACAGAGGAGAAGGGAGGTTACAGAGGAGAGGGGAGGTTACAGAGGAGAGGGGAGGTTACAGAGGAGAGGGGAGGTTACAGAGGAGAAGGGAGGTTACAGAGGAGAAGGGAGGTTACAGAGGAGAAGGGAGGTTACAGAGGAGAGGGGAGGTTACAGAGGAGAGAGGAATTTACAGAGGAGAGGAGAGGAGAGCGGGAATGTTACAGAGGAGAGGGGGTTGACAGAGGAGAGGGGAGGTTAAAGAGGAGAGGGGAGGTTATAGAGGAGAGGGGAGGTTATAGAGGAGAGGGGAGGTTACAGAGGAGAGGGGAGGTTACAGAGGAGAGGGGAGGTTACAGAGGAGAGGGGAGGTTACAGAGGAGAAGGGAGGTTACAGAGGAGAGGGGAGGTTACAGAGGAGAGGGGAGGTTACAGAGGAGAAGGGAGGTTACAGAGGAGAAGGGAGGTTACAGAGGAGAAGGGAGGTTAGAGAGCAGAAGGGAGGTTACAGAGGAGAAGGGAGGTTACAGAGGAGAAGGGAGGTTACAGAGGAGAAGGGAGGTTACAGAGGAGAAGGGAGGTTACAGAGGAGAGGGGAGGTTACAGAGGAGAGCGGGGGTTACAGAGGAGAGGGGAAGTTACAGAGGAGAAGGGAGGTTACAGAGGAGAGCGGGGGTTACAGAGGAGAGCGGGGGTTACAGAGGAGAAGTGAGATTACAGAGGAGAGCGGGGGTTACAGAGGAGAGGGGAAGTTACAGAGGAGAGGGGAGGTTACAGAGGAGAAGGGAGGTTACAGAGGAGAGGGGAGGTTACAGAGGAGAGCGGGGGTTACAGAGGAGAGGGGAGTTTTTAGAGGAGAGGGGAGGTTACAGAGGAGAAGGGAGGTTACAGAGGAGAAGGGAGGTTAGAGAGGAGAAGGGAGGTTACAGAGGAGAGGGGGGGGTTACAGAGGAGAGGGGAGGTTACAGAGGAACTGAAAGAGGTGAGGATTGTGATAAAATAAAGATCTTTGCCAAATAGAAGGGAGAGGGGAGTTTGTGCGCTTTTTTTATTGAAGGTTGAGGAAGTGGGTCAATACAGACAGATTGTGGTGTTAGTTTTAGTGTGATTTCCAAATAGCATCAAAATAAAAAAGAAATCCAAGGTGGATATTTTTTCACCGAATGAAAATCGGAAAGGATAAGAAACAAAAAGCGCTTGCGCTGTTATAAAAGATATAAGAATTTCTGTATAATTTGTCCAAACGTATTCATATTTTTTAATAGCAGACATTTTTTTTCCTCCTGGATCAAAATTTGTAGCTTGTTAGTGTTTATTGATAATATTTCTGATGCGATAGCTTTATATTCTTATCATTTAGTTAAGATGGAAATAAAAGCTTTAAGCAGCAAATGATGTGGATGATAAACCATCTAATGAACCTATTGGTGTAGAGAATAATTGGAAATCTATAACGTCCCATGCGTTACAGTGGCAGTCTCAAGAGTTAGGAAAAATAATTTTAAAAAGCAAAAAGAATGAACTAAAATGCAATGTTAAAAAAGTCATCAAACGTTGCAGAACACATAACCTCATCCCCCGTCTTTTTTTTTTTTTCAAATGAAGAATAATACTCTTTGACCTGCAAATTAATTTATTCGAACACGTTTAGTAAAAACCATAGTTTCTTCTTTCAGAGCAATTGAAAATCATTTTTAATACTTTTCTAAAAGGGTTCTTATGATACTAACATTTAAAAAAGATGAACGAAGAATATATGTACTTTAATGTTTTATGCCAAATCTTAAAGGATCATACTAGTTTCAAATATACCCAGTTATAAAACCAGGGTATAGGCATAAGAAATGAAGATATATTAATCTAATGTATAATTGTTCATTCAATTAACTGACTGTCACAATACAAAACAAGGGTATAGGCATAAGAAATGAAGATATATTAATCTAATATATAATTATTCATTCAATTAGTTGACTGTCACAATACAAAACAAGGGTATAGGCATAAGAAATGAAGATATATTAATCTAATATATAATAATTCATTCAATTAATTGACTGTCACAATACAAAACAAGGGTATAGGCATAAGAAATGGAGATATATTAATCTAATATATAATAATTCATTCAATTAACTGACTGTCACAATACAAAACAAGGGTATAGGCATAAGAAATGAAGATATATTAATCTAATATATAATAATTCATTCAATTAATTGACTGTCACAGTACAAAACAAGGGTATAGGCATAAGAAATGAAGATATATTAATGTAATGTATAATAATTCATTCAATTAATTGACTGTCACAATACAAATCAAGGGTATAGGCATAAGAAATGAAGATATATTAATCTAATATATAATTATTCATTCAATTGACTGCCACAATGCAAACTTAATAAATATTCACCTAGACCCATTGATATAAAAATTGTAAAGAACGAATAATTATATTTAAGATGCAATTGTATATTATTCTAAAATTGATTCAGTAATTTGTTGTTACGCTAACTGTGGACAAACAATCGTTTATCTTGCAATATCAACGGCCTCCGTCATGCAAAATAAACGGCTGTGTTTTTAAGTTTGGCTTCGTCATGTAGAAAATGCGGCTGGATGTCTCAACAATTTTTGCCATGGGCCTATTATAAAATGAGCTTTGGTACGACGGAGGGTCAAATAGGTTTGTTGATAGCAGTGTGGACTAAAAGTTAGGACATCTTGAGTTCCATCCTGGGTTGAGAATAATGCACTAAAGAACGTATTCATCTAAACTTTATATTATGCAGTAAACGAGAAAGTATAAGATTAAGCGTTATTGCTGTCCTTGGAATCGATCAAAGTTTTCTCCTCTTTGCTACATGCGCTAAGAGACAGACTGTCTGCGCGGTTACTGCCCAGATACAGCCCATCCACTACCTACTACGGTTGATGTGATACGCTTTCCTGTGTGATATACATAACAGTTTGTATAGAAGGCTGACCTGCAAGGTGAAGAGTTTATAAACTGCTCGTCTCCCATTTACTTTATGGTCTCGGAATGATGGGAATAAATGAGGTAAGATGTATTCACTGAAAGACGTAATTATCGATGACGTAAACAACTCCATTCTACCTTGTCTCAAAGAATCTTGAATAAGCAAAACTGTCATCTTTGTTTTAGATCGACTGTAGCTCCAAACACCTCCATAAATGCTTTCTTTCTTATCGTTGCTGGATAAATTCCTATTTCAAAACATCAATTTGGCCTTCCTGCATGTCTCTCTTTCTCACTCACTCTTTCTACCTACAACTTCTCCAAATTTTAGTTCCTGATATCCTTTTTTCTACTGCCTGTTTCCTCTATCCATACCAACGTGTCTAAATTCAGTCAGTATCTTTACCCAACCTTTCTCAGAATGCCTTTGACCATCCAGATGGCAACCTCTTCCTCATATCTCTTCCTTCTCCAAGTAAGAGAAAGTTTGCTTCCTTCCTGAACTGGCTCAAATAACCGTTTTTTTCTCGTTATGACACAATAGTCTTCTAAATTCATTTTTTAAACGACTTTCTTGGATAAGAGTTCCATTCTCTATTCTTATGAAAATAGTTTTTTAAGTTTGGTGGCAACCCTTTTTGTGCCATGCCTACACATTTATGTATGTTTCCCTCTGGCAGTAGGTGAAGTGGTATAGTGCTTGGATTACCAACCCAGGCAATATGCGGTGTGGGTTGGACTGCGGCCCTCTCCCTCTTATTGTGTCAGAAGACTTGGAACGAAACATCGAGTTACTGTAAAGGGAGGAGGGAGGAGGAAGGGTGGAGGGGATCCTCTCTGAAGACTGTTTATCCGGTGAGTTCTGCCTACCTATTCGTTAGCAAGGTTACTAGGCGTGAGACTGCTTTAATCTAACCAACTTCAAGCTCAAATGCATGGATTATAAACATATATATATAAATATATCTATATGTATATATAATATTTCATACCACTCGTTCATTAACTTTTTCAATCCATAATGCACACTCTCATATGTTTAAAATTACATGAAAACAGCAAATTTCAGATGTATTCTCAATTTTAAAAGTTTAAAAAACCAGCACCAACAAAGAAACAAACTGTACTCTATGCTTATCTCAATGATAACCAAACCTCTAAAAAATAGAAAAAAAAATTCTATATTTTAATTTGCTGTCTTAGCAATTTGTAACTCCGATGATGACATAGCCGAAGAGGTAAATCTGTGTTACGGAAATGTCAAACGATCATCTTTGAGAGTTATGGTGGCAAAAGGTCGATTTGATGTTTTCAGTTTTCTGATTATGTATTTTGTTTTGTTGGAGGTCGCATTTGTTGAAAGGTCACGCCCTCTGTGATGCTGTTATATTGACTAGAAAGGTTGAGGATCCGGCGAACTTTAAAGAGTCGTTTCAGACACTTGTTGAGGAAAAATAGAACTAGCGACACACAGTTAGGGGGAAAGAGTGAGTAATATACTGATATATACATAAAGATAAAAAATATGTATCGAAAGAGAAAAAAGAGGGGCAAAGAAGAGAGATTAAAAATGGAAGTGGAAGTGGGAAAGGAAAAATCAGAAAGAGAAGAAAGAAATAGCTACATACAGTTAAAGAGACAGAGTGAGTAATATTTTCCCATAGATGTTGACAAAATGATAAAACGAGTATCTTAAGAGAGAGGAAGAGAATCACAAAGGGGAGAGAGAGAGAGAGAGAGAGAGAGAGAGAGAGAGAGAGAGAGAGAGAGAGAGAGAGAGAGAGAGAGAGAGAGAGAGAGAAAGAGACAGAGAGACAGAGACAGAGACAGAGAGATTGATAGACAGAGACAGAGACAAAGAGAGAGTTAAAAAGAAAGATCCAGAAAAAGAAGACATGGCGAAACATAGAGAGAAAAAGTGAGTGGCAAAGAGAGAAAAAGTGAGTGACAACATTAAGATTAATGATAAATGTAAAGTATTACATTGAAAATTATGCGTTTAAGTTTGTGAGCCGCGTTAATGTAAATTGATTACCAAAAATCTAATGCAATTCAGTATAATTATCTTTTATTGCCCCAATAACAATAATAAACAAAACGGCAAAAGTATTCCTCGCCAGGAGAAAACCCAAGATTTTTTTAGGTCTCTGCGCATCAAAAGGGGAGAGAATTTTAATCGCTATCACTAGCGCAAACAAACAAGTTTCACAGATGCTTCAAAACAGACATAAAATGTTCCTCCTTTTAATTTTTTTATTTAAATAAATGTGTTTATTTTTTTTTTTAAAGTTTCAGCCGGTATGAAGCCGGAACCCAGGTATCACCAGAGTCCTCGTCTGCAGATAGCCAGGGCAGCTCTGGTCAGCCTGAAGACAAAGCTACTTTTCAAGTTTTCGTCATGTGCAGGTCTTTTACTCTGGTCCTTTTTCGCAAAACAGTCAGCCTCCTGACAGTTGTTAGAACTGGTAAGAATGTAGTAACTACATTGCTATTGGTTGCATCATTAATTTTTCCATTCAGCAGTGATAAAATTATCTATGATGATGATGATATTAATTGTAGTAACAGTAATAATAATAATAATAATAATAATAATAATAATAATAATAATAATAATGTGTAGTGGGGGGGGGGGGGGGGGGGGGGGGGGGGAGGAGGAGGAGGAGAGAGAGAGAAAAAAGAGGGAGAGAGAGAGAGAGAGAGAGAGAGAGAGAGAAGAAGAAGAAGAAGAAGAAGAAGAAGAAGAAGAAGAAGAAGAAGAAGAAGAAGAAGAAGAAGAAGAAGAAGAAGAAGAAGAAGAAGAAGAAGAAGAAGAAGAAGAAGAAGAAGAAGAAGAAGAAGAATATTAAGAAGAAAAAGAAGAAGAAGAAGAAGAATATTAAGAAGAAGAAGAAGAAGAAGAAGAAGAAGAAGAAGAAGAAGAAGAAGAAGAAGAAGAAGAAGAAGAAGAAGAAGAAGAAGAAGAAGAAGAAGAAGAAGAAGAAGAAGAAGAAGAAGAAGAAGAAGAAGAAGAACAAGAACAAGAAGAAGAAGAAGAAGAAGAAGAAGAAGAAGAAGAAGAAGAAGAAGAAGAAGAAGAAGAAGAAGAAGAAGAAGAAGAAGAAGAAGAAGAAGAAGAAGAAGAAGAAGAAGAAGAAGAAGAAGAAGAAGAAGAAGAAGAAGAAGAAGATGAAGAAGAAGAAGAAGAAGAAGAAGAAAAAAGAAGGAGAAGAAAAACAAGAAGGAGAAGAAGAAGAAGAAGAAGAAGAAGAAGAAGAAGAAGAAGAAGAAGAAGAAGAAGAAGAAGAAGAAGAAGAAGAAGAAGAAGAAGAAGAAGAAGAAGAAGAAGAAGAAGAAGAAGAAGAAGAAGAAGAAGAAGAAGAAGAAGAAGAAGAAGAAGAAGAAGAAGAAGAAGAAGAAGAAGAAGAAGAAGAAGAAGAAGAAGAAGAAGAAGAAGAAGAAGAAGAAGAAGAAGAAGAAGAAGAAGAAGAAGAAGAAGAAGAAGAAGAAGAAGAAGAAGAAGAAGAAGAAGAAGAAGAAGAAGAAGAAGAAGAAGAAGAAGAAGAAGAAGAAGAAGAAGAAGAAGAAGAAGAAGAAGAAGAAGAAGAAGAAGAAGAAGAAGAGGAGGAGGAGGAGGAGGAGGAGCACGTAAATGGAAGTTGATTAGAAGTGAATTTTTTTTTTCTAGTGTTTTCTTATGTTTTTTTTTAATCACTCTTTTTTTTCTTTTTCCTAATTTTTTTTCAAACACTGATTCTTGGATAAGAAAAGTGCAGGAAGTGTCAACTTGCTCGATCATAATAAAGGATTGCAACAAGCACCAGAACGGAAGCCTCGAATCAAAGTTTATTGAATTTTGTGAACTTATGACCTCAGGCTTCAATACCATGGTTTATTTCTTAACAGTAAGACGCAAGTCTCCTAAGCTTGTGACTGACATGTATTTAGGTGTCTCCACATGCCTAGTGACGTCTCACAGGTGTCTCCACATGCCTAGTGACGTCTCACAGGTGTCTCCACATGCCTAGTGACGTCTCACAGGTGTCTCCACATGCATAGTGACGTCTCACAGGTGTCTCCACATGCCTAGTGACGTCTCACAGGTGTCTCCACATGCCTAGTGACGTCTCACAGGTGTCTCCACATGCCTAGTGACGTCTCACAGGTGTCTCCACATGCCTAGTGACGTCTCACAGGTGTCTCCACATGCCTAGTGACGTCTCACAGGTTTTGTGAGAAGCACTTGCAAGTGGAAGATCTCATGGCTGGAGCTGTTCCTTTTCTGCGACGTATTTTAATGCTTCATTTAACATTGGGCAATGTAATTATTAGAAGGAAAATAAGCGACTAAGCGCCTGAAGTATTGAGCTTTCTCTTGATGTTTACCTGAAACTTAGAGCCGAGAGATTATAAGTTCTGATCTGCATAGTAGTAAAGTATTAGAAACTAGGAAAGATTTAAAACAAAAATACGTAGTTACCCTGAAAAATGTATTATAAAGTTTACCCAAACATAATAAAGAAAACATTTCAAGAGGTGAGATATAAAGTAAACAACACGCCGCTCCACAAAATGATGAAAGCTGCCTATTAACTTACAATGAAGTTACAATATTCAATTTGAACAGACGTAGTTCTTA
The DNA here is from genome assembly GCA_033675545.1 of Elysia crispata. NCBI lineage: Eukaryota > Metazoa > Mollusca > Gastropoda > Plakobranchidae > Elysia > Elysia crispata. The sequence continues at coordinate 419,106 of JAWDGP010003624.1, forward strand.
CTTATGTAGTTATTAGCCACATGGTTAAATTTCGCGAATAAATAGCGGCAATGGGTCGCCAACACAGTTTACAATTTGCCTCCCGTCAAAAACATCGACAAAATCCTAATATACTCTGTTGTTGTGTGTAATTCAAGAAGTCATACCTTATAAGCGCAATGCACTCTCTATTGATCGAATCACATGAGACCCTAGAGGCAATCAGAACCAACCAGTGACCCCAGATACAATCGCAGGACAGGCAGTTAGTTTAAGAGAAAAGACAATTCATCCAACAGATCAAAACTATTATCAGTAGTGGAACAAGAGTATATAGGTTGAGAAAACTATGTGGATCGAACACAAATACTGTCTCTAAGGGAACAAGCTGGGAGAGTGTGTAAAATATAATCAACACACGATAACTGTCATATAAAAGAAAAGTGTTCCAGTGTTTAAAAAAATATAATTTAATTCACCAAAAATAATTATTGTAAAAAGGAAAAGATTTCCAGTGATTAAGAGAAGACAATCAAACCTACCTACCACAGTTATTATAGTTAGGGAATGATGTTCGAGTGTTTAAGAAAAGACAACTCAACACACCGGCCATAGTTATCATGATAACGGAAAGATATTCGCGTGTTTAAGAAAAGACAACTCAACACACCGGCCATAGTTATCATAATAACGGAAAGATATTCGGGTGTTTAAGAAAAGGCAACTCAACCAACCGACTGTATTTCTTTTCCCTTTAAAGGAGACCCATCGTCTGATGTGAGAGCACTAGAAGCGCCAAAACAGGCAAAGATCTGATTTAGTTTTGGACAAAGCTGGTTTTCTGGTCATTCTCAAATACTGATGTTGTGGAGACCACAAATTAAGGAAAAACGGACAGATACACAAACAGGCCCTTCAAGATATCCCGGGTATTTTCGTAATTTTCCGGAGCCGTCATAATTGTTTTGGTCAATGAGGGTGGAAACTTTACTTATCCTGTGTTACAAACAATAGTGTTCTAGTGGAAATTTGTTTTAAAAAGTGTCGTAAAATATTATTTTCAGCATATTTGTACATCTTTAAAAAGTTAGCAAACAGTATTACTCTTTGCAAGGTTAATCTACAGTAGAAATAAAATTTAATCTAGAAGTGTATATATATATAATGGATGCACGATGTGATGCAAACTTTTTTCGGTTTTTCTTCTGTTCCGAAAATTGTTCGAGGTACTGAATTTCTTACTGTAAATGTTGTATTATTTTTTTTTTGCTTATGCTTTAAAAGTTAGAAAAGGTTTGGAGTGAAAAATAAATAAATATATATATATATATAAACATGGTTCGATTGGCAGAATATTATGTGCTTGAAAAAACGTGAGGGTTTGTATTCCCTTTAGTTAATCATACTCTACTACCAATGGCTTTAAAATGTCAATGTATGTAGATCTATATAAAAAAATTAGGTGATTGATCTGACAAAAGCTATATGCAGTTCTACGATATCGTGCCTCTAATGCATCGGATAGACTAAGCCTTAATAACACTGGCTTCGCTAAATAATTACATGTATTGTAATAAGAATATACTTCGTAAATCTCTAAATCTAGATCTAGCACTAGTAGTCTTAAGTAAACGGCGCAATAGTCACTGCTTCGGGCGTTTTAATCAGACGTATTCGAACTAGATCTAGATGTAGCTTGATCTAAGTCTAGATACGTATGGTGCACCTTTATATTTTGGAGTCGTGTATTTAAATACATTTACAGAATAAGTTTATGGATGTCTCATATTATTTCAGTGATTTATTTTTAAATTATGATAATGAAAGTTGGCAGTTTGAATGCTGAGTCCATAGCGGGGAGGCGCCGATTGCAGGCCGGAATTTAATGAAAACTGTCTTAGTTTTGCTGTTTTTATGTATTGAAAAACTTGAAAATTTGTTGTAGAATATTAACCACGTAAGTTATAAGTTTTTATACATAGGCCAGGAAAAATGCTGGTACGGTGTTCTTTTTTATGCTTGTTGTCATGGAAAGGAAGTTTGTTGTGACCAAAACTAATTTGTAGGATGACCCTAGCAACCACTGAAAGGAAGTTTGTTGTGACCAAAACTAATTTGTAGGATGACCCTAGCAACCACTGAAAGGAAGTTTGTTGTGACCAAAACTAATTTGTAGGATGACCCTAGCAACCACTGAAAGGAAGTTTGTTGTGACCAAAACTAATTTGTAGGATGACCCTAGCAACCACTGAAAGGAAGTTTGTTGTGACCAAAACTAATTTGTAGGATGACCCTAGCAACCACTGAAAGGAAGTTTGTTGTGACCAAAACTAATTTGTAGGATGACCCTAGCAACCACTGAAAGGAAGTTTGTTGTGACCAAAACTAATTTGTAGGATGACCCTAGCAACCACTGAAAGGAAGTTTGTTGTGACCAAAACTAATTTGTAGGATGACCCTAGCAACCACTGAAAGGAAGTTTGTTGTGACCAAAACTAATTTGTAGGATGACCCTAGCAACCACTGAAAGGAAGTTTGTTGTGACCAAAACTAATTTGTAGGATGACCCTAGCAACCACTGAAAGGAAAGGACAAAAAAGTTGAAGTTTTTGCTCAGTCTGGACACCTGCGTGTCCTCATTAACCTGTGGTGGGATCCCTTTTTTCCTGATTCGATCTTGAAAATATCTTCAGAGTTAGAGTTGTTTTCTGTGATTTGTTTTACCTCTGCCTTTTTCGGGTCGACACATGTTAGCGAAGTTCTTTGGTTTTGTAGTTAAGATATATATTCCCTTTAGTCGGGCATGATGATGGATGTGGGAAAAGTCCTCCACAATTTCCGCATTTTGAATTTGGATACTGCTTCAGTTTAGCCTTGCCAACTGGTTTCTTATATGCTCATCCACCAACAGCGCAAGCCGGCTCAGTGGAGTTCTCTATTTTATGGTTTGAGTGTTGGTGAGCTCTTCATTTCTTGAATCGGCAATGTACTGGGTCAAAGCGAGGTGATCTTTCAAAGCTTTCCGACGTAAGTTGGATGAGTTCACCCATTTTATTCACTGCGCCAAGATCTCTCGATCAATATCACCAAACGAACAAAATGTACAACCTGTGGTCTGAGTGTAACATGAAACTGGTCAACGTTCTCATGTGAAAGTTGTCGCATCTTGCGTAGCTTAAGGGCTTCGAAAGATGTGTTCACTCTTTGAGTAAAACATAGGTTCATTTTTTTTGTGAGAATGAGGCGTTCGTTTCTCTACTTGCAGCTGGGAACGTATCAATGAGGTCATAAATCTCATCACCTTTGTAGTGGACAAGAAGTGCCTTCTTTCTTACCTCTGAAGTGATGTCCATGGCTGTAACAAGATTCTCAAACTTGGAAAGGCACTTCTTCCACCTTGTCCCTGCTGACGGCTCTTCCTCTCGTATTATAAAGGGACGGAAGTGTGGTAGTGCATGTTTCATCGTTATCAGTTGATGTCGGGATTATCTAAATCTAGATTCTTGTAGATCTGCTTGAGTATATAACGTTTTTGATTCTGCTGTGCCGTGCACAAAGCGTTGTTTACAGACTTCACAGATTTTTCCAACCGTTTTAAGTTTACACTCTAGATCTGTCACTGCGTGAAATTAGGGTAGAAAGTCTTAAATTGAGTATTTCAAGCAAACTGCGTATTTAGAAGGGGTGTATAATAAAATGGACAAACCATTTTACTTGGGAAAAGAACACCCTCGTCGTCAATATAAAAGAGTTTGGGTATTGGTTAGTTAGACTAGAGGTATACAAGTGCTTATTTACTCATTGGTCGCGATAATCTACAGGCATCAATACTGCTAGGATACCTGAGCATTTATAGTGGACCTCACACCGATCAGAGTTGTTAGAGTAAGCGAAAGATTTCTGAGTGTTAAGAAAAGGCAATTCAACGAACCGACCACGGTGATCATAATAAAGGAAATATGTTTGAGCTTTTAAGGAAAAAAACAACAATTCAACAAACCGACCACAATTATTCTAATAAAGAGAAGTCATAAGCGGCGTTAAGAAAAGACAACTAAACCCATTGACCATAGGTATTACGTAAAGAATACGTATATATATATATATATATATATATATATATATATATATATATATATATATATATGACAGCGCAAATCTACAAAGATATTGTTATTAGTTTATGCTTTCACTTGAAAGAAACATTCCGAAACAACAAAAAACGAAACAAAATCTCAAAAAGGGCTTTCAGCAGCTAAAGAGTTAAGCGTCATTTCTCAACAGTTGAAAACATTTCCCGCGATGATTCAGTGCTTCAGCTCAGTCACAGGTAGGGCCTATCGTTTATGTTGAAACCGGAACTTTCCTTCATTTCCTACAGTCCATGGTTACAGCTCGACACGAAGAGAAAACAAAACAAGCACAAAAAATATAACGTTCTCTTATATTGTAGTAATTTAAAAGCTCTTGAGAACCATCAATTTTTCCTGGAAATTGTAGGGATCTTAATATACCCTAGACAGAAAAAGAGAAAGAGAGAGAGAGAGAGAGAGAGAGAGAGAGAGAGAGAGAGAGAGAGAGAGAGAGAGAGAGAGAGAGAGAGAGAGAGAGAGAGAGAGAGAGAGAGAGAGAGAGAGAGATAAAGACAGAGAGAAAAAACAGAGACAGAAACAGTAACAGAGACAGGGGCAGAGACATGGACAGAGACACAGAGAGAGAGAGAAAGAGAGAGAGAGAGAGAGAGAGAGAGAGAGAGAGAGAGAGAGACAGAGAGAGAGACAGAGAGACAGAGAGAGAGAGAGAAGGGAGGGAGGGAGGGAGCCAGAGAGATAGTGACAGAAACAGATAGAGAAAGAAACCTACACTTGCAACCATCAGAACAAAAATGGTAATGAAGCGCAGGCCACTGCGGCTCAAACCAGAGCTCAGCTTTCAGGTCGATTGCTGACCACTGCCCTATGGTGGTCATTACATGTCTTTAGCCGACCATAGAAACAACAAGCCATGACATTACTTCACATAACTGCGTGTAAATTTCTGTTTTCAGCCGCAGGATGGAGTAAGGAGGTGGCCCTTTTAGAATTGTTTGTCGCACCTTTAGATTTGCTCTCTTTGTAAAGAAGATATTCAAAGACTTAGCATATTCTTCCTCTCCAGCTCTGTCTTGTGAGTATTATTGGTAGTTACTGCTCCAACTACAACTTATCAACACTGCTAAACCTTCATAACACCATTTATATCAATTTTTGGAACAGTAATTATATTTAGTGCTAGGATATTCCCTTCAGGTGGTATTTGTAGAAAATTAAATGTCATGTTGCAGTAGTAATTTTAGTACTAACAAATTTGTAGAGGTGCACGAAAAGTTCAGAATCTGTTTTATTAGGAAAATTTTAGACAGTTCAGGTCAAACCTGAAACTGGGAAAGAAATGAAAAACAGTGAAACAGCCAAAATATTTCGCGGTCAATATTTTTGAACCCCAATTGGTGGCCCCATTTTATTAGTTGTGACGCGCCAAACAGGTAAAGAAATACTAATAAAAGAAACAGCGAAAATATAAAGCTGTCAATTTTAAACAGATGAAAAATATGTTCGGTTTGTTGAAATGTCGGATATAACTTCTTCCAGTTCAGATAATAATAATGGTCATTTAATTAAATTTCCTCATCTTACACACTCTAACTTGTTCCCTTTAAACAAAAAAGTAACTATGATTGGTTGGTTAAATTGTAACATCAAAATCACTATTTATATTCCCCTACAAAACATATGGTTTCCTGCTTAATTGCCTTATCTTACACACTTTTAGTTGTTCTCTTACGAATACAGGTGGTAACTATGATCGGCTGGTTCAACTGTGTCATCTCACACAATCTAAATTGTTCTCTTACAAATACATGTAATAGCTATGGTCGTCTGGTTGAATTGCATCATCTTGCACACTCTATCTTGTCCACTTACATTAAGTAACTAGGATCGTCACCTTTCACAGAGAACATCTTCCATTCCACATAGTAGTTATGGTGGGTTGGTTGTATTGTCTCTTACTTGCTCCCATACAAACAAGAACTATCGTCGGTTGGTCCAGTTGCCGCATCTGAAACACTCTGAAGTTGTCCCACTACTGATAATGCTCGTGGTCGGTGGGATGTATTGTCTTATCTTACCTGCTAAATACTTCTCCTAGTGATAGTAACCATGGTAGGCTGATTGAGATACCTCATCTTACACCCTAACTACTTCTCCTAGTGATAGTAACCATGGTAGGCTGATTGAGATACCTCATCTTACACCCTAACTACTTCTCCTAGTGATAGTAACCATGGTAGGCTGATTGAGATACCTCATCTTACACCCTAACTACTTCTCCTAGTGATAGTAACCATGGTAGGCTGATTGAGATACCTCATCTTACACCCTAACTACTTCTCCTAGTGATAGTAACCATGGTAGGCTGATTGAGATACCTCATCTTACACCCTAACTACTTCTCCTAGTGATAGTAACCATGGTAGGCTGATTGAGATACCTCATCTTACACCCTAACTACTTCTCCAACTGATACCTACTGACAGTAACTATGGTCAGCTGGTTGGTTCGGATCCTGTAGACCCTCCAGATCTCATCTGATTCGGATGCAAGAGAATGCATTGCATTTTTCCGGCAAGACTTCTTGAAATTTAGACGATAATAGAGGATTCCATCAAGCCTTTGTATAGCACTGGTTTGATGACATCTTGTCCAAGTCAGGACTCAAACCCTGGTTATCCATACTACCACACCAACGCTCTAACTACTTGGTTTTTGGCATGACTAAAAGGTAACTTTAAATAAAGGAATGGGTAGAGTGACAAGAGCAAGGCTGCTGAAGGTCTAATCGTTATAGTCTTTTTGCAGGTTTTATCGAGGTTAATACTTTTTGGGGAACAAGTTTTTCATTTTATTCTTTAGACTAAAATATTTCTAAGTCGCTTCTTAGTGTGGTATAAATGTCTCATACTAAAGATATATTTTATAAATCATATCTTGTCTTAGTGGGGTATAAATGTCTCATTCTAAAGATATATTTTATAAATTATATCTTGTCTTAGTGGGGTATAAATGTCTCATTCTAAAGATATATTTTATAAATCATATCTTGTCTTAGTGGGGTATAAATGTCTCATTCTAAAGATATATTTTATAAATTATATCTTGTCTTAGTGGGGTATTAATGTCTCATTCTAAAGATATATTTTATAAATTATATCTTGTCTTAGTGGGGTATAAATGTCTCATTCTAAAGATATATTTTATAAATTATATCTTGTCTTAGTGGGGTATAAATGTCTTATTCTAAAGATATATTTTATAAATCATATCTTGTCTTAGTGGGGTATAAATGTCTCATTCTAAAGATATATTTTATAAATTATATCTTGTTTTAGTGGGGTATAAATGTCTCATTCTAAAGATATATTTTATAAATTACATCTTGTCTTAGTGGGGTATAAATGTCTCATTCTAAAGATATATTTTATAAATTATATCTTGTCTTAGTGGGGTATAAATGTCTTATTCTAAAGATATATTTTATAAATTATATCTTGTCTTAGTGGGGTATAAATGTCTCATTCTAAAGATATATTTTATAAATTATATCTTGTCTTAGTGGGGTATAAATGTCTCATTCTAAAGATATATTTTATAAATCATATCTTGTCTTAGTGGGGTATAAATGTCTCATTCTAAAGATATATTTTATAAATCATATCTTGTCTTAGAACTGCCGGCACCATTTTTGATACAATCTACGTTCCAAATAAGATGGTTCGGTCAGATGTTAAGTTTCACGGATGGAACATAAATGAGGTAAATTGTTTACTGAGTTGTCGACCCAACGTCGCCATTTTCCGTGTTTTGTGCATGGGCGAAATTCAAGCATGAATTTGTAATATTTATTGCTCTAGCGAGAACTGCGTCTGCTCACATCGAATAATATAAGTTAATGATTAATATGAAGCTTTATTTTTTTTTTTTAGCCGTATGGTTTCCTTTGTCAATCGTGTCATGCAAAAACATCAAATTAGCCCTTTACTATGTGAGGATTATCATAGAACAATTGAAGAACCAGAAAATTAATTTGAGAAAGACATGCTTTATTGCGAGGCTACTTTAAGCATTATTAAAAGATTCAAGTGAAGAAACCAAAAGCAAACCGACATAAAATTCTTCAAAAAAAAAAAGAATCATTTTTATAACAGCAGTAATGGGTATTAAATTTAGTTGTGGTTGAAATTGTTCTCGTCGTTCATTCACACTTTTCTTTTTGTGACCATTTTGTTTGGCTTAATTTTATGCTTAAGTTTCAGAGCAACTACCGGTCGTTTGTTATACATCTTTTGTAGTTTCCAGAATAATCCCTCGGCACTAAG
>JAWDGP010003624.1:432500-435000 GCA_033675545.1 Elysia crispata
CAAGATTTTGTAAGGTAGATTTATGAAATGAGATTTTGTAAGGTAGATTTATGAAATGAGGTTTTATCCCTGCCTTCATAAATATTGATGTTGTTTAAGACACAAGTCTTATGGTTTTAATGAGAGAAGGAGAGCAAGAGAGAGAGAGAGAGAGAGAGAGAGAGAGAGAGAGAGAGAGAGAGAGAGAGAGAGAGAGAGAGAGAGAGAGAGAGAGAGAAACAGACAGAAAGACAGACAGACAGACAAAGATTTTGGGAAAGTACGAGTTCTATACACTAAATTTGCCTCTCCTGATTCTATCGGATTAGAGCTACGAGGGCAGGCTGATAATTAAGTTCCGTTTAATCATAACTTTTTAATTTTTCACAGCATATACATAAACAATACGTCAAACGAAAGCTTAATATCTCAGCTACATACTTAGCACTCTATTTTTCGATGTAGTCACCGTCGCGATCAACACACCGCCTCCAACGTTTCACTAGTTGGCTCACGCCGTCAGCGAAGAATTCAGACGGCTGTCCACGGCACCATCTGCGAACATCTGCGATAACTTCCTCATCATTGTCATAGTGATGGCCCTTCAGGTACTTCTTGAGTTGGGGAAACAAATAATAGTCAGAGGGGGCAAGATCGGGGCTGTATGCAGGGTGAGGTAGGGTCGTAAGTTCCAGCTGCCTTAAGGCGTCCTGAGTTTGGCGACTGGTGTGCGGGCGCGCATTGCCGTGTTGCAGGATTGAGTCCTTATCACGCCGAATACGTCTGAGTCGGAGTTTGAGAGCTCGGAGTGTTGAAATATATCGCTCAGAGTTCACAGTTTGCCCTTGCTCCAGAAATTCCATGTGGACCACTCCCTCCATGTCCCAGAAAACGGTGAACAAGACCTTTCTTGCAGAGGCAACAACCTTGAACTTCCTTGGACTTGGAGAAGTTTTGTGCCTATACTCCATCGATTGGGCTTTACATTCTGGATCGTAGTGGTGGACCCAGGATTCGTCTCCAGTCACAATGCGTTGCAGAAATGCTTCTCCTTCTGCATTGTAACGCTCTAAGAGTTGAGTACACATGTCCTTTCTCTGCGCTTTCATCTCTACAGTGAGCTGTCTTGGGACCCAACGGGCAGAGACTTTTCGGTAACCCAGTACAGTTGTGGCGATATGGTGCACTCGTTCTTTCGAAATGCCTACTTCATCTGCAATTTCCTTTTGTTTGACCCTTCGATTAGCTCTAATCATGCAGTCAACTTTCTCTCGATGAGCCGTGTCCGATGCGGAAAGGGGCCTACCCGAACGCTTTCGATCACGCAGAATTGTCTCTCTGGGGTCTTCCCCTTTAAAAATTCTCACCCATTTGCGAACTGCACAGTCTGAAATGCACATTTCACCATAAACTGTCTTCATTCTTGCATGAATGTTTGCAGCAGAACATCCCTCAGCTGCCAAAAACTCGATAACAGAGCGCTGTTTGATGAGAAGGTCATTGGAAGTCGCCATTGTCTCATAAACATGGCTACCACATCATGTGTTGCGCGTCACTGCATTATGAGCACGAATGACGTCACACAAACTTGTTGTTATAGTTAAGTCTAGAAAAATGGTTCGAGAGTATATGTATGAAATTTTAGGTCGATGTGACGAAAATTGACCTAGTTATTAGCAAACGGAACTTAATTATCAGCCTGCCCTCGTATAAATAGAGTTATAAAAATGTTCACCTTATTTCCTTGCTAAAGATGAAACCTGATAGACAATGGTGAATAATAGCCTAATTACTGCCCCAGCAAGAAATTGGAAAATGTCACAGACAAGTACTGAAGGCGAAGATAAAATTTTAATTTGATATTTTATTGACATAACATGCATTAAAAAAAAAAAAAATTGAGATTGATACGTCTTGCTTATAAGATTTATTCAGTGAAAATTTGCTCTGTTTGGAGCAATGAAACATAAAATAATGTAGAAAAAAAAATTTCGTTTCAAAGAAAAAGAAAACAAATTTATAGTGCATATAATTTATCGAATGGGGGAAAATGTAGAGAGGAATTCTCGTTCTATTAGAGTATTTCATAAAAACGAAATGAGAAAGAAGCATTAAAATTAAAAATGAATAAATAAAAAGTTAACATAATACAATGTCTCTCAAGTGAACAAGTACTCGTCAGTTTTTATTAGTTTTGAGTTTTCTTTTTCTTTTTCTTTCACAAATATCGTTTGTAGCTCATCTTTTCCATAAGCTTTGTCTCGTCGCCGTCGTGGTAAATAATCCAATCAACGGAGCCCACCTCCTTAAACCCGCAGCTTGTGTGCATGCGCCGTGAGGGTAAATTGTTTTTGATCACCAAGGCAATAACCGAATGATCGTCGCAGAAGTACTTTTGCGCAAGTTGACTTGTTATGATCTTCCCTAGACCACGCCCCCTGTATGCTTCACGGACGTGCAACATCCCAATAGCTCCGTACTCGTTACCAATCTCAAGACCTATGATTTCACCGTCTCTGAG
>JAWDGP010003624.1:440000-445000 GCA_033675545.1 Elysia crispata
TGTTTACATCAGCGAACTGATAAAATACCACTTGATGACGATTGGTTTCTTGTTTCTTGTGACTGTTTGATATGATCGATACTTTATTCTTAAGAAACTTTGAAAAGAAAGGTGTATTCAGGGTATCATCAGTTGTAAGTCATCCCCGGACAAGCAATCGCCGTCCATCAAAAAAGAATTAAGTCATGGTCATCTGCGACCGCGAATGACGAACAACAATAACAACAACAACAACAACAACAACAACAACAACAACAACAACAACAACAACAAGTTTTTGCATATAACGTAAAGATGGCATTGGAATAATAAACACCATTATCTTCGTTAGCTTTACAATTTTTACTTTATTTTATCTAAGCGGAGAATAGTGAATTATATTAAATATTATTGTAAGATGTTTTCAGGTGCATTTTTTTTAACCATACAGTGGATGTTCAGTAGTTGAGAGGTTTTCCATCCTTGAAATGGTATGATAAAGTAAATCTAATTAAGTTTTTCCTTCTGGATACAAATTAAATTAAAATTCATGCAAATTTTCACAAATAACACTTTGTTTTGTTGAAAACGAACCGTTGGTAGATAAAACAAATTGTCTGCTTTACAGCGATGTCGTACCATTTGTTTGTATTTTTAAAGGTTCATGGTTTTCCTCCGAACCTCCCATAACACTCATCACGAGCAAGGAAGTACTCGCTGATCTTCTCACGTATATTTCAAGTTGATGTAAACGGAAAAGATTTTTCAAACGGCTCTGATCAAAAGTTCTTCACGGCGTGACGTTCAAGATTCTATCTTGAAAAAATTTGTGCTGCGCTTCACACTGAGTGTCCTTCGCTGAAAACAATGGTCTGTGCTTCACACCAAATGTCCTACCTTGAAATACAATGGGCTGTGCTTCACACTGAGTGTCCTTCGCTGAAAACAATGGTCTGTGCTTCACACCAAATGTCCTACCTTGAAATACAATGCGCTGCGCTTCACACTGAGTGTCCTTCGCTGAAAACAATGGTCTTCACACCAAATGTCCTACCTTGAAATACAATGCGCTGCGCTTCACACTGAGTGTCCTTCGCTGAAAACAATGGTCTGTGCTTCATACCAAGTGTCCTACCTTGAAATACAATGGGCTGCACTTCACACTGAGTGTCCTTCGCTGAAAACAATGGTATGTGCTTCACACCAAGTGTCCTACCTTGAAAAACTATGGGCTACGCTTCACACTGAGTGTCCTTCGCTGAAAACAATGGTCTGTGCTTCATACCAAATGTCCTACCTTGAAATACAATGTGCTTCACACTGAGTGTCCTTCGCTGAAAACAATGGTCTGTGCTTCACACCAAATGTCCTACCTTGAAATACAATGTGCTTCACACTGAGTGTCCTTCGCCGAAAACAATGGTCTGTGCTTCACACGAAATGTCCTACCTTGAAATACAATGGGCTGTGCTTCACACCAAATGTCCTACCTTGAAATATAATGGGCTGTGACCAGTCTAAGAAGCCTGGCCACAAGAGCAGCTCCTCCAGGTGATGTGGATCAGGGGAGAAGACGCTGGTTACCCTTGGTTCCGAGTGGTATCTGTAACACTGTGTGACCAATATTGATGGATATTTTAGTCGGTTCTTTGATTGATTGAATGCTCGTTTTCATGGCTTATATCTGTATATCTAGATGATTTCAAACAAAAGTATGATTATAAAACTCGGTAATTTGAGTATATGCATTTTTTTTTCAGAAGACCCAACTCTATAGCGGTAAGTCATTGATGTCATGCCGTAAAATTGGATAAAACTGTTTTATATATTGATGCAGAAAATGCTTGACAGCCATCTATTTTAAGCTTGTCACGGGGAGGAATCGACATTATGCTGTTAACTAATATGACGGACACATTTAGAGTCGCAAATATATTATGCTGGTATATAAGTCGAGTTGCCTGCCCCTTCGTAAGTATCCAAAGCGACTAGTTCGCGCGTATCTTCGTGATCGACAGCTTTAAACATTACTTAAAACAAATACATCACCATTAGTGAAATTGCTAAAGTATTATGATCTATTTAGAAAGTTTCAAATTTACCCCTTCATAAAAAGCTTTTATTAAGGGAGAATATCATGCCGGTAACGACAACTCAATTTACCGCGCTTGCAGGATTCGCCTCCCCTTCTCCTGCAGCCAGGATGTCCGGCCACCCGAGGGTACAGAAGGTTGTCCCTGCCCATCTTCCTTGCAATGTCCCCCTTACTGTGTGGTAAAGCTGGGGAAAAGAGGAAGGAAGGAAGGTGTGTGAAAATATTTGAAGATAGGAAAAATATGGGAAGGCCGTAGATGAAAGATTTGTAAGAAGGAAGAAAGAAACGGGAGAGAAAAAAAGGTGAAATATCTTGACTTTTTTTCCCCGCAACAAGTAATCATGACAATTTGCACAGGATATAGCAACTTGAGTTGAGCTATCTCAAAGTATCTTATGCCAAAAACTTGACGAGCAGATAAATTTACTTCAGATTATATGTGAATTGCACATGATAACCTTAATCTAATTCTCAGCTAAAATTGCCAACATAGAGTAACCATGATACTAGGTCGAAAAAATATGATCTCGAATTGTTTCTCAGTAGCAAATCTGTCTGATTTTGTCACCAGGCTGTGAGAATCCCCGTATAAACTTAGATCAGTAACTACAGCCAGGGGTTATCACTCCATATGTTGGAGCAAACATTTTCTCGACCTTTTTTCACCCAAAGCCTAGTTCAAATTATTTTTATCATGCCTCTAATTTCAGCTCTTTAGTTTTCCTGAACACTAGTTTTTTTCTCTTCTTTATTATACAAAAAATTAATACAATAACATCGGAAGCTTTCAGTTAGGCAAAGCGAACATACATCAAATTAATTTCGGGGCTGAAATTCGGGTTGTATTTAAATGATGAGCGACTATCACAATGCCATAAATTTCGATAATACTATAATATAAATGATCACTATGTGAAATCTCGAAGAATTTGAGAACCTTTAAAGTACTATGATGTTAGTACGAATAACAAGAATCACCGTAAGACAATATAGCCATTGACACCGTTTGTGGGACTTTATTTATATTCTTCTAATGAATTTATAAAAGGATCTTTAAAAAGCTTGGGAAGATACAAAATGGACGGATTTCCCGTAATGTACTATCTAGTTGATAGAGGGTTAAAATTATTGACGTATCTTGTTGATACTACGCTAAAGATATTGACGTATCTTGTTGATAGAGGGTAAAAGATATTGACGTATCTTGTTGATACTAGGTTAAAGGTATTGACGTAATTTGTTGACACCAAGTGAAAGATATTGACGTATCTTGTTGATACTAGGTTAAAGATATTGACGTATCTTGTTGATACTAGGTTAAAGATATTGACGTATCTTGTTGATACTAGGTAAAAATGTTGTCGTATCATGTTGATATTTGGTTAAAGATATTGACGTATTTTTTGACACTAGGTTAAAGATATGGACGTATCTTGTTGATACTAGGTTAAAGCTATTGACGTATCTTGTTGATTCTAGGTTAAAAACGTTGACGTATCTCGTTGCTACTAGGTTAAAGATATTAACGTGTCTTGTTGTTGGGTCAATACATTCACCCTAGTGACCATATTTGTTTATTAACTGTTTTTAAACTGCTAAAACCAAATCTTACCTTGAATGAACAGGGCAGAAATTGCTCAAGCCAGTCTTTGAGAGCTGGTAATTCGTCCTCTTTAACTGTGTGAAGAGTTGTCATTCTTTCTGTTGATTCTATTACATATTTTTATTTGATATTAATTCTGAATTACTATAACAAACATATCTACATCAGCAACCTTGACACGAACAACACAGCAACAACAACAGCTACGACAATCAATCAATGGAACCTATCTCATACTTGAATGCCATTCATTGTTTTAACCTTACTACGATGCATGCGGGTTAGATAATTCAACAATACAATCTAATCACGAGTATATTATGGATTTGTTCACTGCTTCGGCGATGATTCTGATATCTTTGGAATCGATTCTTCTTTCAGTACTTTTTATTATAAAATAAAATTTATAAAGGTTTTTATGTCTAGCTCGCTGTTGGTTAACTTGTTTGTTTATGGTTTAATTTACTCGTATCGCTTATTATCCTTCACTTATTGGCCCTTCCAAAACCAGCTCTATCCTTCACTGATTGGCCCTTCCAAAACCAGTTCTATCCTTCACTTATTGGCCCTTCCAAAACCAGCTATATCCTTCACTGATTGGCCCTTCCAAAACCAGCTCTATCCTTCACTTATTGGCCCTTCCAAAACCAGCTCTATCCTTCACTTATTGGCCCTTGCAAAACCAGCTCTATCCTTCACTTATTGGCCCTTCCAAAACCAGCTATATCCTTCACTGATTGGCCCTTCCAAAACCAGCTATATCCTTGTTTCCAAAAGCCAAGAATCATGTTGAGTTTACTGTTTCTTGTCTTGTAGACAGGGCAAAAATTCTTCGTTTAAGATGCGCTCGTGGCTGCTACATATAAACTCTAGAAACTCTAAAAAGGTCGCAATTGTGATAGACATGTTCAATAAATTTTTCAAACTCAAAACGGGTTTTTTTTAATCAAGCAACCCCCGTCAAGCAAGATGGGCCTCTGAAAATGGGCCCCAAACTTTTTCTTAATTTTTTAGGATTCGGACAGTGTTGAATATTGCTGTGAAAAAAAAAAAATCTAAAAACAGATTCAATGACCCTCCTGGTTTTTATAGAGCTAACCTCAATAAGAATTTTTCGTTACTTGTTTAAAAACAAAAAAGGGAAAAAATGACAAGCATTAAGTGCAGTGTTGATCTCATTGAGGTGACTTCCAAAGCTTACATGTGTACCGATACCATGGCAAGGTATGAAATCTTCAAACTAATGGATTACCGAATAAGCTCGGAACAACGGTGATCATGTGGCAAAGGATTGGACACGGTCAAGTGAGAGACGCTAGTATG
>JAWDGP010003624.1:450000-470000 GCA_033675545.1 Elysia crispata
CTCGAAAGCGTGGAACCACAGATCCACGAAAAGCTCGAGGAGGAGCTCAGAGTTTTAAGAGGAGGGTTGAAATTCCAGCTGGCTCTCAAGGTGGAACTTGTAAAAGTGAATCCAGACGGCAGCGAGGAGTACATGGAGCCTGTTCTACGACATAGACAGGAAGCCGTCCTTCAGGAAAGCGAGATCGCAACAGCCCTTGAGGAAGCATTCCCGAGGCTGCAGGAAACTCTAGAAAAATTGACCCATAGAGGATCTGGTTGGGTTGTGGTGCAGGTTCGCACTCTCTGGCTAGACATTGCCAGATACCAACCACTTAGGGGTGGGTCCTATATTCAGCTGCCAAATAAATCGCAAGATAAAAAGGCGGTGGTAAATGTGAAAAACAAAGACGACCACTGCCTGCGATGGGCCCTCCGATCTGCCCTGTTTCAAGTCGCAAAAAATCCACAGAGACCCGCCAAATACCCCAAAGCAGATGGACTAGACTTCACCGGCATCGATGCCCCCACACTCATCTCTCAGATCGGCAAGGTGGAGCGTCAGAACGACCTTGCCATAAACGTGTTCGGCTGGGACAAAGGGATTATCGTGCACCACGTCTCCAAACAGCCAGAAAACATGCACAGGATAAATCTGCTGTTGATTGAGAAAGAGGGTAAGATCCACTACACCTGGATCAAAGACCTCAACCGACTTCTCTACGACCAGAACAAACACAGAGAGCAGAAGCACTTCTGTGAGCGCTGTCTTCATGGTTATTCCAGGGAAGACCTACTGGAAGCCCACAGGCCGGAGTGCAAGGGAATCGGTCAGACAGCCGTCAGGGTGGAGATGCCTCAAGAGGGTAAGAACAAGCTCACCTTGCAGAACCACCACAAGCAGCTGCCCGCGCCTTACATCATTTACGCCGACTTCGAAGCCCTCACCACGAAAGTCGAAGGGCCGGAGCTCGACCCGACAAAAAGCAACACCCAGAGGACACAACACCACGAGGCATGCAGTTACTGCTACATAGTGGTGCAGTGCGATGGGAAGACAGAGGCGCCCGTCGAATACCGGGGGCCCAACGCAGCAGAACACTTCCTCCGATCTCTCCAAGAGGAAGAGCGTGGGATCCAGGAAGTGCTGGCGAACCCGCAAAAAATGAGAATGACAAGCGAAGACTGGGAGAGCCACAGGACTGCGAGAAGATGCCATGTGTGTGACAAACCTCTCGGGGGTGACTCTGTAAAGGACCACTGCCACATCACCGGCAAGTACCGAGGAGCAGCCCACAACGCCTGCAACCTCAAACTGCGGCTCAGCCCAAAGACCACAACGATACCAGTTGTGTTCCACAATCTGCGGAGGTACGACAGCCACTTGCTGATGCAGGCGATATCCAAGGTGGAGGGGCGGGTTTCCTGCATCCCCAACAACACCGAGAAGTACATATCCTTCTTCCTGGGGCAGCTGCGCTTCATCGATAGCGCTCAGTTCCTGTTGGCGAGCCTCGACAAACTGGTAGCGACGAATCGACCCGAGGCCTTCCACATCACAGCCCGTGACGAGCCCGACCGCGAGCTGCTCCTGCGCAAAGGCGTGTACCCCTACGAGTACATGGACTCCTGGGGGCGTTTCGAGGAGACCAAGCTTCCACCGAAGGAGGCCTTCTACTCCAGCTCACAGGCGCAAATATTTCCGATAGTGACTACGCCCATGCCCAGAGGGTCTGGGAGACCTTCGGGTGCCAAACCCTAGGTAACTACGCCGATCTCTACTGCCGGACCGACGTGCTGCTCCTTGCCGATGTCTTTGAGAACTTTCGAAAGACTTCCCAGAAACAATATGGGCTGGACCCGGCGCACTACTACACCAGTCCAGGCCTTTCTTGGGATGCCCTCCTCAAAAAGACTGGAGTAGAGCTGGAGCTGCTCACAGACTACGACCAGCACCTCTTCATCGAGAAGGGGATGCGGGGCGGTATCTCGATGGTGTCGAAGCGCCACGCCAGGGCAAACAACCCCGCAGTAGAGGGATACGACCCGGAAAAACCAAACAGCCACATTCTCTACCTTGACGCCAACAACCTTTATGGGTGGGACATGAGCCAACCCCTTCCGACTAACGGCTTTCGATGGGTAGAGGACTGTAAAGCGCTGGCTGGCACAATCCAAGACCAACCGGCCGACGGGCCCGAGGGCTTCATCCTCGAGGTGGACCTGGAGTACCCCCAGGAGCTTCACGACCGCCACAACGCCTACCCGCTCGCCCCAGAGCGCATGGTGGTCCAGAAAGAGTGGATGTCGGAGTACCAACACGGCCTCCTGGGCAAAGGTATGGCGTCCGCCGAGGTCGAAAAGCTGGTCCCCAACCTCCGCGACAAGAACCACTACGTGCTCCACTACCTCAACCTCCAGCTTTACTTGGGGCTCGGGCTCCGGCTCCGGAAGGTACACCGCGCCCTGCGCTTCGAGCAGAGCCCCTGGATGGAGCCCTACATTCGGATGAACACCGAGCTGCGAAAGCAGGCCACCAGCGCCTTCGAGAAGGACCTCTACAAACTCGCCAACAACTCCGTCTTCGGGAAGACCATGGAGAACCTTCGCAAACGAGTCGATGTCAAACTGGTTCGATCAAATGAGGAGGACAAACTTCGCCGCCTCCTGGCTAGCCCGTCTTTCGCCACAGCAAACATCTTCGACGACGACCTCGCCGCCGTGGAGGTCCACAAGAGCCGTCTGGTCCTGTCTCGCCCCGTATACGTGGGTATGAGCATTCTCGACCTATCGAAGACGTTAATGTACGACTTCTACTACGACCAGCTCCTGGCCCAGTACGGAGACCGGTGCCAGCTCCTCTACACCGACACCGACAGCCTCCTCCTCGAGATCCAAACGGAGGACGTCTATCGGGACATGGGCAAGCACGCCGAGCTATACGACACGTTCGACTACCCACGCGAGCACCCTCTGCACAGCGTCGAAAACAAAAAGGTTGTCGGTAAGATGACGGACGAGTGTGCGGGGCGCCCCATCGCGGAGTATGTCGGGCTACGCCCCAAGATGTACAGCATCCTCGAGGTCAACAGGAACAACATGAAGAAAGCCAAGGGCGTTTCGAAAGCTGTCTTCCGGAAACACATAAGACACGAGCAGTACAGGGAGGCTCTCTTCGAGAAAACGACCTTCCACCACGGCATGGATGTCCTGCGATCAGAGCGCCACCATATCTATGGGCAGCGCCTTCACAAGGTATCGCTGTCTCCCTTCGACTCCAAGCGGTGGATCGCAGAAAACGGGGTGGACACTCTGGCCTATGGGCATGCCAGGGCATGCGGGGTATACCAAAAAAGCACAACTGAGATGAACGACTACATTGACGAGCTGCTCAAAGGTTGAGAAAAAAAGGAGGGGGCACCCAACCCACGGACTAAGCCATGTAGAAGGGGTGCCCCGGTTTCGCGCTTTCCACCTCTTTCGGTTGGGGGTTTTGCGGTTGGGGCTTTTGCCTCGGCGTGCATCGGTTCCAGGTCGCTGTGACTACTTTCCAGACGATAACCGCGGCAATGGATATATAAGCCCAATTCTGGGCTGTTTCCACCACCTGCCCGACTTTCTGGAGATCCATGCGCGTCTCTGCCTGTTCGTGGCGGGTCTCCCGCAGTTGCTCTGCTATCTCTTGTTGCTCGTCGACAAGAAGCTCTTCGAGAACATCGGAGTCGTCGTCTTTCGGTAGTTGTGCCAACGCCTGCACCAGAAGACGAGAGGCTTCCTCAACGCGAGCCTCGAGTCGGTCTAGGCGGTCCAGGAAGTCCGCGGCAGTAGGTTCCGCAGGCGGCCCCGCAGGCGGTCCCGCAAACACCCTCGCAGGCGTCCCCGCAAGCGGTCCCGTAAGCGCCCCCGCAAGCGGCGGATCGAGCGCCCCCGCAGGCGGCCCCGCAAGCGGACTATCCCCATCCTGCCAAATCTTGTAGAGTCTCGTCGTCTCGATACCAAAACGCTTCTTTGCCTCGGCCGCCGGCAGCTGACCTCGGAGGGAGCGGATTTCCTGTACCTGTTCCGGGGATAATTCTCGTTTGGACGGCATTTCCCAACCAATAAAATTTCTTCTAGGTTTTCCCCATATCTAGATGGGAAAGCGTCTGCCAGTAACAACAAAAATGGGAAAGCTTGTAAACGTTGAGCAAGTGTCAAACAAGTGCCAAACATTTGCATAGGTGCGCTTGCGAGGCGCTTACAGGTTGTTTTGCAAGTCGTTGCACAGGGCCTCAGACCCACTACCTCTAGGAAAAACACGAAGGGCAAACGACCAACCGAAACCGAAACCCCGGAATGTTCCGGGTATCGAATAGACTTAGATGGAGTCAAAGAGGTTTTGCAGCTGGTCTGCCGAAATATTCTCCGGGGGTACATCTTTTGTTGCTTCGCAATGGGTGAATGCCGCGGCTACTCTTTTTCGGCTACACTCGAGGCAAAGTAGTCGCACGTTGCCTCGGGCGTGGCCCTGTGCATTGTCGATTCGGACAATGCTGAACTGCCGCGTGTCCTTTGGCTCATAGCACCAGAGTAGCTCGATGTTGCAGGAATCACACCGGTTTCTCTGTTTCTTCTTGAGAGCTTCGATGTCCTTCATACGGAGACGGAGATTGCACTTGAGACCCTTGGCTACGTCAGCGCGTTTGTAGGCCTGCAGTTTCCGGGCGATGTTCTTGCAAGCTTTGTTCTCGTCGTAAGCCAACCTCGGGGCGTGGTCGTCGGTTTCTGGTGGGGGGCAACACCGGTGGAGCTGGTGGATGTACTGGACTCGGAAGACAGCCAAGTACGCGAGATTGCTCCACTGGATGTAGTAGTCGACGATCCAGACCTTTTGTGGGTACTCGATGGTCAGGCCTTGGCTGCTGTGTACAGTCATGGCGTAACCCAAGTCCCAGTTTTTCCCCCATTCACCATCGAGGACCTCCTGTGCTGTCTCTACGGAAACCGTCACCACATCGTTCAGCACTAATTCCTCCTCGGCCCCGTCTGGGCCTGGGATTGGGACAAGAATGTTTTGGAGGCGTGTGTCCCGAGGCCGGTAGATAATCGGGACTGGTTCGTACGGGAAGGATTATTTGTGGTGCACGAACAGAAACTTCTGGGCTCGGTCCCGTGGGGCCTTGCGGGTGACGAGGAGGAGGTCGCGGGGGTGCCAAACGTCGACAAAGTTAGCCCAGCCCCGGCACCTGGGCAAAGCTTTGCGCATCTCCTTGCACTGGATCTTGTTGGATTGCAACCTGATAGCCCGCTTTAAAGCCGAGAGCTTTTCACACCTGCTCCGGTGGTCGACGGTGGTCTCTTCGTAATAGTCGCAGCGCTCCTTCAGCCAGGCGTGTGGTGATGCCCCCGCAATGGGTCTAGGCTGTCCCTGGTCACCAAAGCAAACAACCTGAACACCTCTCTGAACAAGCCAATCGAGGAAGATCTCGAGCACAGCCCTGGAGACTGTGCAGACCTCGTCCCAGATAACAACCGGGGGTTTGTGCTTCCGGCGTATGCGGTCTGGAGTCCAATCTTTCTGGCCCGACCACCTGAAGAAGCTGTGGTACGTCTGTGCGTCGACGCCCCTGGATCTCATCTCCTTGGCCAGGCGGTGGGTAGGGGTGAAGACAAGAGGATTCCTCCCGCGGAACACCTCGTTGGCTCGTGTGGTCTTACCGGAACCTCCGCCTCCGTTGAGCTAAAAGCATGACTGCCCAATGGATCGGCATGGGACGGCTCGGCGCTGTCGTTGTTGACACTTGCGAGGGCGCTTGCGGGGGCGCCACAATGCTCGGGTTTGGGCTCGTATGCGGTGTAGTCCTGGAGGCTCGCAGGATAGCAGGCTTTCATGTTGATACTTTCCACTCCGTCTACGAGGTGGTCGGAGGTGTTCCAGAGACTGTGACAAACAGCTTGTGCCATGTCGAGGAAGTTGGTGGGCGTTCTAAACAGGGTTTCGGGATTCTCTAGGTCAAGAAAACGACAGGCCTCCACCAGAATATCTATCTATAAAAGACCTAAATTCAACACACCCAATAATCTACATACCCAATAGTCAACATATCTCTAAAAAGCTTGGCTAAAATTAAGCCTCTACACGAGAGTGTGGGTACAGCTAAATTTCTATGTTTTTTAAACGCCTAACCTCTGCCTCGTAATCCCTACAACCTTTCCCCCAAACCCACAGAAAGAGTTTGTGATAGCCACAGCTACTACACACCAGGAACTTGTTTTTCACACCCTTGCCACAAACGGTGCATGCACTGTTGCCCCCACCTTTTGCTATCTTGGGTTTGTGGATGCCGCAGTATTCCCCCATACAACTCCTACCACAGATATACGTTTTTCCCAACAACAACCAATTACATCTGTTTGTTCCCTTCATGTTTACTTTGTCTATACTCTAGAACTTGCTATCTTTAAAAATGCGCTATTATAAGTAAGACTATCTGTTTTCTACCCCCAAACTCGACTCCCAACACCCGTTTACCACAACATCCCACCAATATACCATCATTCTCAATTCCCAACACCCAGTCGGATTTTCTCACCCTAGAGGTCGGCAAGGTGAACTAGGCCTTCCTCTAGGGTGATAGAATTTTTTGTTCCCTGGTTATATTTAGCCTGAATTTCCCGTAGGATGGGCGTGTTTGTGTGTAAGGTGGAGTGTTTCGCTCCGAGGTCGGCACAACCAAGTCTGGGCCGACCTCTCGGAGCGAAACGAGGGCGTCCGTAGGCCAAACGTGTTTTGCATGCAAGATGGATTGTCCTCTCAGGGTGAGGCTAGGACGTCCAAAGGCTGGACTTTACATGAAAGGTGGTTTGTCTCGCCCCGAGGTCGGCACGACTTTGGAGCTAAGCCGTCCTCTCGGGGCGGAACCCTTGGGAAACCCTGAGAGCCCTCGGTGGGTTGTCTCGCTCCTAGGTCGGCATACAAAAGTGGCCCGTCCTCTCGGGGCGAGACGTTTTTGTTCCCTGTTTATATTTTAGCCTGAATTTCCCGTAGACTGGGCGTGTTTTCTGTGCAAAGTGGATTGTCTCGCCCCTCCATACTCTGTAAGACTAACTTTCGTCCACATTTTTCTTATTTATGCCCCTTGAACCACAACTCGCCTATTTAATTCCTGGTTTGATCAGCCAGCCTGGCCAGTGTGCTATAGTTGGACTTTGACCCCCTGTACTAGTGTGTACATTGCACCATCAGTCTCTTATCCGGCTTCTAGATAGTTGGTTGTGTGTACATTGCACCATCAGTCTTATCTGGCTTCTAGAAGGTACAGCTGTTGTAATATAGCAGGATGTAGTGGAATATTCACAACTATGGATTGTGGTGCCTATCAGCTTATATATAAGCTGTAAGTTGTCACGCATTCCACTCTAGACGAGGAAGCGCTTATTCAGAGAGGCGAAGCCAGGGCCATATGGCTGCGTCATAAACTGCTTTGTAGGCCATGGTACGAAAAGCCGTGTTGCCGACGTGCCAACACACAGCCCGCCTCCATACACAGAAACAAGTTGACTGGCCCAGGATCTGAGAGCAAGTGGCTGTGGGGGTGGCTGCTCGCGCCGCCGCTCGCGCCACCGTTGTGCTGTGTGCAGGCTGAACTCACTCTTTGAAGTGAGAGAGGGCCCGCATTCATGCTATGAACTCGGTATCCAAAATAAGCAAACCATAGCAACGGCGTAAATTCTATGAACGCGGTATCCAAAACAAACAAACCATAGCAACGGCGTAAATTCTATGAACGCGGTATCCAAAACAAACAAACCATAGCAACGGCGTAAATTCTATGAACGCGGTATCCAAAACAAACAAACCATAGCAACGGCGTAAATTCTATGAACGCGGTATCCAAAATAAACAAACCATAGCAACGGCGTAAATTCTATGAACGCGGTATCCAAAACAAACAAACCATAGCAACGGCGTAAATTCTATGAACGCGGTATCCAAAATAAACAAACCATAGCAACGGCGTAAATTCTATGAACGCGGTATCCAAAATAAACAAACCATAGCAACGGCGTAAATTCTATGAACGCGGTATCCAAAATAAACAAACCATAGCAACGGCGTAAATTCTATGAACGCGTTATCCAAAATAAACAAACCATAGCAACGGCGTAAATTCTATGAACGCGGTATCCAAAATAAACAAACCATAGCAACGGCGTAAATTCTATGAACGCGGTATCCAAAAAAAACAAACCATAGCAACGGCGTAAATTCTATGAACGCGGTATCCAAAATAAACAAACCATAGCAACGGCGTAAATTCTATGAACGCGGTATCCAAAACAAACAAACCATAGCAACGGCGTAAATTCTATGAACGCGGTATCCAAAACAAACAAACCATAGCAACGGCGTAAATTCTATGAACGCGGTATCCAAAACAAACAAACCATAGCAACGGCGTAAATTCTATGAACGCGGTATCCAAAACAAACAAACCATAGCAACGGCGTAAATTCTATGAACGCGGTATCCAAAACAAACAAACCATAGCAACGGCGTAAATTCTATGAACGCGGTATCCAAAACAAACAAACCATAGCAACGGCGTAAATTCTATGAACGCGGTAGGGCAGGCGAGACGTGGCTGTACCCTTGGGAGCCCTTGGGAGCCCTCGGTGGAGTGTCTCACCCCGAGGCCGGCAAGGCTGTATGGGCCGTCCTCTCGGGGCGAGGCGTGGCTGTACCTTGGGATCCATTTTGGTCTGAATTTTCCCGTACGAAAAAAGTGTTCTGCGTACATGCAGAATTGGGGTAATTATGTATGTAGGCCGGGCGTGTTTTCCGTACATGCAGAATTGGGGTCCGAGTGCATGTAGATGTGGTATTTTTTTGTGTGCAAGGTGTGCCAGAACCCCCCTTATATATACTACTGTGGTTGTTATTATCATTATGATCAGGGACTTCGGTTTCATAAGCAATGTCGCACCAGCAGTTTTACCCATAACACAAAATGGAACAGTGAAAAAACAAAAGCTATACAGTAAAAAAACAGATGAGATAGAAAGACAGGAGAGAGAGAGAGAGAGAGAGAGAGAGAGAGAGAGAGAGAGAGAGAGAGAGAGAGAGAAAGAGAGAGAGAGATAGAGAGACAGACAGACAGACCGACAGACACATAGACAGACAGAGACATAGACAGACAGACAGACAAACACATAGACAGACAGACACAGAGACACAGAGAGAGAGAGAGAGAGAGAGAGAGAGAGAGAGAGAGAGAGAGAGAGAGAGAGAGAGATTGTGAAAGATAGGTGAATAGACCCAGACAAACAAAATCAGATCGAGAATGACAGAACGGAAAGGAATAGAGAGAGAGAGAGAGAGAGAGAGAGAGAGAGAGAGAGAGAGAGAGAGAGAGAGAGAGAGAGAGAGAGAGAGAGAGAGAGAGAGAGAGAGAGAGAGAGAGAGAACGAGAGAGAGAGAGAGAGAGAGAGAGAGAGAGAGAGAGAGAGAGAGAGAGAGAGAACGAGAAGAGAAAGAGATAGACAGATAAATCGATAGATAGGTGGGTAGGTAGATAGATAGATAGATAGATAGATAGATAGATAGATAGATAGATAGATAGATAGATAAATAGATAGATAGATAGATAGATAGATAAAGAGAGAAAATATTTTCTTACTGTACGCTTTTCATAAATACATTTTTCTATAAAGAGAAAAAGGAACAATGTATCATAAGATTGCACAAAGATTTTGATTCTTCATTTATTAAATTTTGTATATAGTTATATTTAAGAGATCTCCTCCTTGGTGTAATTCGGACAAAGGGAGGCTTAGTGAATATCTTCGTCATGAACCTCTTTTTAGGGAGCGTAATGGTGTATTGTTAGAAGCTATGTTCTCTTTAAGTGGCAAGGCGATGAGTGCCGAAGCATCTATAAATCGATAGTTTTTTAAACCCACAATGACAAACATTTTTCAATCATTCTCACTTAAAAGTCTTATCCTAAACACTGCTTTGCACCACTTCAAAACTCTTTCTCTTCTAATTCTGACTTATAACTACCTCAGTGGTCTGCCTCTTTTAAATCTATTTATAATAGTAGGAAGTAAGAATTACTATTAGCAGCAGTAATAGTATTAGTAGTAGTAGTAGTAGTAGTAGTAGTAGTAGTAGTAGTAGTAGTAGTAGTAGTAGTAGTAGTAGTAGTAGTAGTAGTAGTAGTCATGGTAGTAGTAGTAGTAGTAGTAGTAGTAGTAGTAGTAGTAGTAGTAGTAGTAGTAGTAGTAGTAGTAGTAGTAGTAGTAGTAAATTTAACCTTTTTAAAATATAAAATCGTTTATTGTGAAAAGTAACCATCAGTTAGAAATATAAATCTTACCTGTAAAATATGCTAGGGAGTACTTTTTTGGAACACAAAAAATATTACTGAAGTTGATGTCTCCAGCGGTCTACAGTCTGATTTCAGTATGTAGCCTATGAGAGACAATTTTCGTTTAGGCTAAAGGTCCGCCCCAGATCAAATAAGTCATACCTTAGTCCTTGACAGTACCATCAGGTCCTTGACCCTTTCACACACACTGGCGTGACTTGGAAATGTTACACACTGGCACAACCCTGACAATGGCGAGTCACTGACAGAGAACCCGCAAGTCACAAGTGTTCTAAGTTCTTCCAGCGTCCTTCTCTGCGCATCTCCTAACAAACTTCTAGATCTAGAAGGTTTGCAGTGTGGCTACTCAGACACCATCAAAGTGGTTTTTTTTATTTATTATTATTGTTTTCTAAACAGGAGAAAAGCATTTTTGCATAGTCCCACATGCTTTGCAATCCAACCAATAGGTTTGGGTTTTGTTTTGTTTTTCAGTCTGTGGATGCATTGATTGATCCCTTGCAAGAACTTCTTCACACGAATTTTTTTAAAATTACTTATATGCAAAATGAGAAAGCAGTTATCATAGTGGGAAATGTAATTCTTGTAAAACTCAAAATATGCGTCATTTTTTACACACTTTCCTTGCTAAGTCCAGCCTTACCTGACAGACCTGCCTATTTGTACCAAATTCACCGGTGTATACCTGTTTTCGTCGCTATTCTCTAGTTAACGATTTTATTCGAAATATACGGATACCCTACTGACCTCATATTATGACTTATACGAAACTGCATGGTAGATAAAACATCTCCCAACTTACCGACAAGGTCCGGACGATTCGGTGATTGAATAACATTCCACTGAACAGGGTCCTTTAACATGATGAATGTATGTTCAAAGCTAGACGTGAAGAATGTATGCGAGAGCTGTTCGTGAAGATCACCAGTTTGCCGTCACAGCCGTGTGTCACGTCTTTGAAATAACACAATTTGTTGAGCTTTTAACATTGAAATAATGATAGGCAAATTTTAATTGCGTTGCATGATTTCGGTTTTAAATAATTCTTTTTTCATACCAAAACTGTATTTTGAATTCACTTTCCTTGGAGCGACATCGTTGTACAGTGTATAATATTCCTAAGATTCTGGTTCATTCTTAATGTAATCATTTTCATTTTCGCCGTTGGTTTATACCTTATCATTAGTGAGCCATGCTGAGCAGAAGCAAGATAACTTCACAGGACTTAAAAAGGGAGATACAAGTCATAATAGTAATGGATATCCCAATGAATGAGACTGATGGAGCCGTACTGCGCTTCTTTGTGGCTCCTCCGGTTAGGAAACACTCTCTCATATCTCTAAAGTTTTATCACTATCCAGTGTTACGAGGGTTCCACCCCCCGCCCTTCCCCCCCCCCTCCCTCACCCCCCCCCCCCAAAACAGGTCCAAATGGTGAACACTTAAAATCTATTGCACCAATTTTCATTTTGAAGCGCTGACTACAAGTCTCGTCAGTAGATAGTGGCAGAGGAAAAGCGGCTAAAATTATTTAAAACTTCTTTTTGCCGACATTCATTCTAGCGTTTACGATGGTGCTCTTTGTTCGAAAGAAACTGCATACACAATTACAAAGCTAATGATCACCGTTTACGGGGAGGAAATTGGTGTAATAAGTTTATAATTATGGTAATTTTCACTTGATTTTTTAGTAATTTTTAGTTAATATTACCAGCTGAAATCTTCATACTAAATACGGGGTTCTGGAGTCAATTTGTTGGAGCCGGGGTGCGTGTGTATATTAAATGGGATAATAAATGGTCTTATTATCTATACCTTTACTTGAATGATCCCACCACGTATTTATCCTCACGTAACATCTAGATCAATCTAGATCTAGATCTTAACCTTTTGATTTAAGACTAGCTGCTGTAAATATCGTAGCCCTAGATCTAGAACCTGTGTCCAAGCAACATTTTCCGACTCTTACACAATGACGTGTAGATCTCTTCCAAACGGTTTTAAATCTGCCGCCCCTTACATTGTATGCGAACTTTCAGTTTCATTCCTGCCATCTCTGCCCAGCTGTGTTTACAGGAAGCAGTTCGAAAAGTCACCTTTTCCTTTTAACAAAATAATAATCATATTTTTGTCTTAATTTTTACAAAACACTATTTTTGGTGAGAAGCAATATCACACTCCAATCGTGAGGGCGATGTACAACAAATTTTGACATGCCTAGATGGTCTAATTAATGCCGTCATTGATTTTTTTTTATGTGTTGTAGAAGAGAGGAGGTTTTTAATTAAATGAATGCGACAAGGGAAATGTATAAATTTTTAAGGAAAAAAATATACGTTTAACGTTTTCTACAATTCTCTCTCTCTCTCACTCACTCTCTCTCTCTCTCTCTCTCTCTCTCTCTCTCTCTCTCTCTCTCTCTTTCTCTCTCTCTTTCTCTAAATAGAAAAGCAAAAACACCACAATATGTAGGGCTAACATCACAAACACTACGCAAACCGTTCAACCCGCACAGAGATTCAACAATAAGAAGGATAGAGGCGATGCTGTTGCCAAACACTTTAACCTTCCC
This sequence comes from Elysia crispata, assembly GCA_033675545.1. NCBI lineage: Eukaryota > Metazoa > Mollusca > Gastropoda > Plakobranchidae > Elysia > Elysia crispata. The sequence goes on from JAWDGP010003624.1 coordinate 462,924, forward strand.
GGGTACTTGTCTGTCAATCTGCCTCTTCGCTCAATCTTTCTGTCTTCCTGTCTGTCTGTTTGAAAGTCTCTCTTTACTTCTAGCTATCTGCTGACTTGTCTGTCAATCTGCCTTTTCGCTCAATCTTTCTGTCGCCTGTCTGTCTGTCTGTTTGTCTGTTTGAAAGTCTCTCTTGACTTCTAGCTATCTGGTGACTTGTCTATCAATCTATCTCTTCGCTCAATCTTTCTGTCGCCTGTCTGTCTGTCTGTCTTTTTGAAAGTCTCTCTTGACTTCTAGCTATCTGCTGAGTTGTCTGTCAATCTATCTCTTCGCTCAATTTTTCTGTCGTCCTGTCTGTCTGTCTGTCTGTCTTTTTGAAAGTCTCTCTTGACTTCTAGCTATCTGCTGAGTTGTCTGTCAATCTGCCTCTTCGCTCAATTTTTCTGTCTTCCTGTTTGTCTGTTTGAAAGTCTCTCTTGACTTCTAGCTATCTGCTGAGTTGTCTGTCAATCTATCTCTTCGCTCAATTTTTCTGTCGTCCTGTCTGTCTGTCTGTCTGTTTGAAAGTCTTTCTTGACTTCTAACTATCTGCTGAGTTGTCTGTCAATCTGCCTCTTCGCTCAATCTTTCTGTCTTCCTGTCTGTCTGTTTGAAAGTCTCTCTTTACTTCTAACTATCTGCTGAGTTGTCTGTCAATCTGCCTCTTCGCTCAATCTTTCTGTCGCCTGTCTGTCTGTCTGTTTCTCTGTTTGAAAGTCTCTCTTGACTTCTAGCTATCTGCTGAGTTGTCAGTCTCTACTTCCTCTTTCTCCATCTCTCCCTCTTTCTCTCTCTGTCTCTGTCTCTCTCTGTCTCTCTCTGTCTCTCTCTGTCTCTCTCTGTCTGTCTGTCTGTCTGTCTGTCTGTCTGTCTCTCTCTCTCTCTCTCTCTCTCTCTCTCTCTCTCTCTCTCTCTCTCTCTCTCTCTCCCCCTCTATATCCCTCTATCTCCCCAATACAACAAAACTAATCCATTAATATGTTGGTCTTTCCCATTGCCTCAAAAATTGCTATCTGTTATTGTGTTCCATAACAGGTGAATGATCTAAGTAAATTCCAGATTCTCCTGATTTAAGAGTTTGATCTTTACAATAAGTTGTTATTGATTTGTATTAAATTTTTTATATAATAAGAACTTATGTAAAAAAAATTAAAAATTACTCAAAATTTTTTTCCACAACACCTTCAGTGGCGGCCATTCTTACTTACATGTTATTTGATGATATTCACGATCAGTATGTCCCCATAGCTGCTGTTGCCGTCCTCTTGAATTACTTAAACCGATTTACTTGTGCGCTGGGCGTGTCATAAATATCAAGGTGTCACAAACAAACAGTGGGCAAGGGGTTGATAAAAATAGTTAACTAATTTTGTAATAAATTGACAGATATGGTTGTTTTTTTTTTTTTTTTTTTTTTTTTTTTTTTTTGTACCATTCATTATCATGTCGGTTAAAACAATTGCCCGATTAAGAATTCCCGCAAGGCAGTGCACTTTTATGTGCTTAATGCGGTCATTCACAGCTTTCTAACAAGCGTTTAAAAGGATCTGAAAAAACAGATTTGGAAAGGACAGAATTAGTCGTTTTGTTTAATTGATGATTCGTGGCGGATAACATGACATTACATTCATGGATAAACATGGGACCCTGCCTGAAATAGAGCAGTGAGTACTTTTATTTAATATTTACAGTATTTGACACGATACCTGTGATTAATTGATAAGTTGATTGACGGGTTAAATGATTGATTTTTGTTTGAATGATTGTTTAATTATTGGTTGATTAATTTACCGCTGCATTATTTACTGATCGCACAGTATTTTCTTTGTATTGAAGCGCGACTTTCTATTCTGCAGTCACTTTGGATCATTTTTGCATACATAGGAGCACTTCTTGTAACAGGGGGCGAAACCAAAAGAGAACAGGAAGGGAACGGGTTGGGTGTGTGTGTGTGGGGGGGGGGAATAGGGGAATAAGTTGTTGAGCAGATGGTTAGTCTCTAATTCCTGGTGCCGACGCAGTGGTTTTCGAACTTTACGATCCTACTGAGTAGAGAATTAGAAAAAAAATACTTTGATTAGAACGATACACCAACTACGTGCTAATGAAGAAGTTCTTTTGCTTGATTTCGATTAGAATATACGTCAAGAATTACAGCAGATTATGTTACTAAATGACTAGGCTATTTCCCCTTACACTAGCTTGAAGCATCATAGGAAGCATAACTGTCTCGTATTACATAGATCTTTTTATTATGCCCATGACTTAACTGGCCATCTGGTGCCTGAATAATCACATCTACAGGGCAGCGCTGGGTTTAAATCCAACACCGGTAATTATAGGGTAGGACATCAATGGCAAATACACTTTGTTGCAAACTGTTTAAAATGCTTTTTTTTTTTAAACTTGTTTGGTTTTGTGATTAACCTTAAATTCAAGTGTAAGAAAAAAGTTTTAAAAATCTAGCAATGATTAAAGGAATTACCTTGATGCAAAAATGTTTACTTTGTTATATTATTTTTAACGCTGTTCTTTATGTTTCATCTGAGACAAAACATGTTTAGATACAGAATGTAAATGAAATAAATATTTTTTACTCACAGTATATTATGACAAACTTTCATGGCTGCAACATCTAACTTTCCTGCCACGCATTTGAAAAAAATTCTTTTGTTTAAAAAAAAAATTATTAGCGTTATCACAATTTTTGCACCCCTACTCAAACAAAAGTCATTTCTTTTTATGCAAAAGTATTAGGCTAAAATGTCCAATTATCACCCTTTTTTGTGTAAGCCACTGGTGTTGTCATAAAGTGGGATCCAAACAAAGATATGTTTTTAGTGATGTCCAGAAAATTAGTTTCAAAGCGTGTCATTTTCATCAAACATTTTAATTAAATAATAATCAAATTAGTGTGTAAAACGAATTCACAGTTTAATGTCAAAACTGGGCTCGGCGATTGATGATGTTTTAAATGCATAAAATAGTAACAAGTGTGTCACAGAGTTTAGTATTGTGTTCAGGATGGCAACGATACAGTTGTATGGTTTTGTGTTGTTTATTCTTTTTAATTTTGTGGACTTTAATTTCGTTGCGATCTGTGCATTTTTACATTTATTTATCTAATTTAAGACGATTTAAACGCAAGTTAATGCTTTACTGCCGAAAAAATACACGGAAAAAAATGTTCAATATTTAGAGCACACAAAGAAAAGTTTTATTTTGACTTTATAACAAAAAGACAAGGATAGCTCCGTAAAAAAATTCGCATGTGATTTATATAAGAACAAAGATTCCTCATAATTTTATGTAATGAGAAAAACAGGTCAATTCTTTTATTTTTCATGTGTATTTACAAATTTATGATTTCCTATATTCGTTTCCCTTTTCTTTTAATAAAATTTGAGAAATAAAACATTAAATGTAAGATAAATGTGCTTTCATCTAACTGGACAACCTTTATGGTCTCTAATGAATTTCTGTGCTTATGTCAACTGCCTCAGTATCCTTGTATGTATCCAAAATATCAACCAATCGAAATCAACTTGAATGTAAGTGGGCAAATAAAGACTGTGTGTTTCATTTATTTACAGCTGATTTATAATATATCAGATGTCTGATACTCTTAAAGAAAGAAATACTAAATTAACTTGTACGGCTGAGGCATATTTTGACACATAGCATGCAGTTCTGGAAAGAAGATTCCACATTGATAACTATAATCCCACATTTCCCATCGTCAACTGATAATCGTTAAGAAATGAGATGAAGACTCTTCCATTTTAAACTGTTGCATTCACACTATACAGTTTAGGGAATGTTTCAACACTGAGATTTATAATTATTTTATCAACCAATACTTTTCACTAAATTATATTGAAACTTTTCCATCTTAAAGTGAAACATAAAATGTACATGACAAAGATTTTGCTAGAAAAGATGAGATTAAACCACCGAATAAATACGACATTAGTGTTGAAATCATTTTCATTGTATTCTTCTCCTGCCTATGCGAGATGGTAGAACTAGAAAACTTTTGGTCGAATGTTGCATCATGTATAGAGAATAAAACCATTGTTCAAGGAATACTTGATAAAAGCAAAGTTATACTAGGCATCCCAAATAACGAAAGTAATTGATAATAATCAAAACCATAAACTAATTAAAACAAGTGTTAAATTTTGATTGGAAAATACAACAGCGTCTTTGAACTAAGTGAGAAATAAAAAAAAAGAATGCATGGGACAGAAATTTCAAAGAGCAAAAAATAAAAAATATTTTTTTTCCACTAATCCAAATTTAGAAAGGCAGGTTTAGACACGTGTAAATTAAAAAAAAAATAAAAGATTACATGAAAAAAAAGGATCGATGAAAATTGAAAGAAATAATTCAAGGGCAAAACGTTGCAAATAAAGAGATAAAAATGACAATGCAAAACGCTTATAGTTTGATTACATTCTGTTCTCTTTCATTCGCATTCTATCTATCTATCTATCTATCTATTTATCTATCTATCTATCTATCTGTCTATGTATCTTCGTCTCCCTCTTCTCTTTCTTTTCTTGTTATTTGCTGTTTATCTTTCACTCTCTGTTATAACATCGCTATCTCTCTGTTATAATATCGCTATGTCTCTGTTATAACATCGCTATCTCTCTGTTATAACATCGCTATCTCTCTGTTATAATATCGCTATCTCTCTGCTATAATATCGCTATCTCTCTGTTATAATATCGCTATCTCTCTGTTATAATATCGCTATCTCTCTGTTATAACATCGCTATCTCTCTGTTATGACATCGCTATCTCTCTGTTATAACATCGCTATCTCTCTGCTATAATATCGCTATCTCTCTGTTATAACATCGCTATCTCTCTGTTATAATATCGCTATCTCTCTGTTATAATATCGCTATCTCTCTGTTATAATATCGCTATCTCTCTGTTATAACATCGCTATCTCTCTGTTATAATATCGCTATCTCTCTGTTATAACATCGCTATCTCTCTGTTATAATATCGCTATCTCTCTGTTATAATATCGCTATCTCTCTGTTATAACATCGCTATCTCTCTGTTATAACATCGCTATCTCTCTGTTATAATATCGCTATCTCTCTGTTATAATATCGCTATCTCTCTGTTATAACATCGCTATCTCTCTGTTATAACATCGCTATCTCTCTGTTATAATATCGCTATCTCTCTGTTATAATATCGCTATCTCTCTGTTATAATATCGCTATCTCTCTGTTATAATATCGCTATCTCTCTGTTATAATATCGCTATCTCTCTGTTATAATATCGCTATCTCTCTGTTATAATATCGCTATCTCTCTGTTATAATATCGCTATCTCTCTGTTATAACATCGCTATCTCTCTGTTATAACATCGCTATCTCTCTGTTATAATATCGCTATCTCTCTGTTATAATATCGCTATCTCTCTGTTATAATATCGCTATCTCTCTGTTATAACATCGCTATCTCTCTGTTATAATATCGCTATCTCTCTGTTATAACATCGCTATCTCTCTGTTATAATATCGCTATCTCTCTGTTATAATATCGCTATCTCTCTGTTATAACATCGCTATCTCTCTGTTATAATATCGCTATCTCTCTGTTATAACATCGCTATCTCTCTGTTATAACATCGCTATCTCTCTGTAAAAGTCATATCTCTAATGGCCTTCCACGCGATGAGTGTCTCTCAACAGTTCAACTTCTCTCCCTGCCAGACTTCCGGTCCTGGTCAGCATGGCGATCTTGACCAGCCCTCTGCATGGCTATCCTGAATACATCCCTCTCATCCCGAATGGCTTGAACCTGGTAGATCCTTGCAACCCGAGCAGTAAGATGTGAAACACAAATCTCAGCTGGGCTTTGTTTTTTTTTAACAAACTGTGCTAATATTGTTACTACAACAGCAACTACTACTACTGCTGCTGCTGCTGCTGCTGCGACTACAACTACTTCTACTACTACTACTACTACTACTACTACTACTACTACTACTAATACTAATACTAATACTACTACTACTACTACTACTACTACTACTACTACTAATACTACTACTGTTTCTGGTGCTGCTATTGCTGCTTGTGATAATGATAATGATGTTAATAATAGTAGTAGTAGTAGTAGTAGTAGTAGTAGTAATAATAATAATAATAATAATAGTAACAATAATAATAATAATAATAATAATAATAATAATAATAATAATAATAATAATAATAATAATAATTATAATAATAATAATAATAATAGTAATCACAATAATAATAACAACAACAACAGCAACAACAACAACAAAAATAACTATTGCCGCTGGTGGATGAGTGCAAAACCTTTCCAGTTTCGCCCTGCTTCACATGGTTTTTTTCTCGTATGCAAAATCGGCAGGAGATTATTTTTTGTTGTTGAGTTATTAAAGTAATAAAAAAAAGTAAAGAACTTAAGTTAGGATTTTTATATTTAAAGATGAATGCTCAACAACAAAAAATATCCTTGGCCCAAGTTAAGCAAAGCTAAAACTCATGGCAATTGTATGGGTAAAAAGCAATGAACTTACCCAACAAACAGGCCAACCCTCCAAATAATTAAGAAAGATAAGATTCAAAAGAATTTTTTTATCATTCTCTTTAGGAGATAGAAATACAAAAATGCGCAACTCCACATTTTATTATTAGATATTCAATGTATGCGTCTATATTTCTTTAGAGATTACAAGTATGGTGCATCTTCCATTACTTCAACATTTCGTTTAGACATTCATTCAACATGAAGGAAATTGCCCAGAATACACAGTCAGGTTGATTATGATGAGAAAATAAATACCATTTTAATCGTCTGAACTAAATTAAAAATCTGCTCAATAAGCAAATTCCCTGAATGTCGTAAACAACAAAGTATGAAGGAGAGAAAAAGTCTCTCACATTTCTCCATTGCATCTCATCATTCCATCACTCTATGAATACTAATAAATAGTTACCAAACAAACTCGACAAACAACCATAACGTCTAAATTGAATTTGATATATGTACAA
>JAWDGP010003624.1:477500-480000 GCA_033675545.1 Elysia crispata
CTTACAAGTGGGAACAAGAATGTGGTCGTCAAAGTGATATTTACAAAGGTAGATATATAGGTCAGGTCCTGATAGGAAATTAGTAGACCTCATAATATGAAGCGTTTAACTAACAATACCTGAAAAATAAAACTTTTAAACAATTTAATACAGAAATAAGTTAATAAACGAATAATAAATATATGAGTAAACAAAATGGATAAATCATAAATATTTTTTTTCTCTTCAAGTGCTTATCGTACTTGGGGCCTCAAAGCGCTATAAATTATAGAGGTTCCCTCATAGGCCATTTTAATGCAGCTCTTAAAATATCATCTGGTTTTCGCTTTGTTATTTGGCCTTTTCACCCCCTTGAGTCAGAGAAACCATTTTCTTCTTCTTCTCTAAAAGAAATAAGAAAACAATGTAAATAATAGGCAACGAAGCATTTGAATCGTTTTAACTCTTTATCTGGGTTGAGTTTCTGTCCTTTCATTAAACAAAATAATCAGAGCGTTTCTCCCTATATTGAGCCCGAACTTGACACAATTTGGTTTACAAATACAAGGGCATTACTTTATAATACGCTTGACTAATCATTACAGTCATTGCGTAGTTTCTAGTTTTATTTTTATCCCAGAGAAGATGGGTATGAATAAGTTTTTAGAAAAGTGTTTCTGTTGGGCAGCATAGTCGTATTTTAAACCATGGTTTTTACTTATGATTTACAATAATAGTTACATAACGCAATTTTATCTATGAAGATGTTTCCTTTTTTAATTCAAATAACAATACAATCTACTGTCCATTTTGCTTTAATAACATGAATATCTCCCTTTCAAAAACAAATTGTTTCTGCTTATTGTGCAGATTTATAAAAATATTAACAGGCAATCAAATGCAACATGCCTATGATTTAAACCTATGCTATTCTAAAATTTTTCAGGTCTTTGTCATAACACATTTGAAATCATTGGATCATTTGCCACCACCGAGATCTCTGAAAAGCGTCTAAAAGTGAACAGCGGTTATCTTTTAAGTCCAAATAGGTCAAAGGCTGAGCCAAAAATCCTTATGTCGTAACCGGGTCCATAACGTGTGGGGTCTAAAGCTGAGTGACGTCTACACCGCACTGGGTTCAACGTATTTAAAATTGTTTGAGTTGTAGATGGACAACTAAACCTCTGTGAAAACAATGTTGCAGGTGAAACACTGTCGTTTTTCCCCGCGTTGATAAGGCCTGGGTGAGCTTAGGAGCACTGTTTGTACTCACCGCCATCTCCCTGTGGGACTCTCCGAGGATGAGAAACAAGGCCATAATGACGCTATGGAGAGCAGCTCCAGGTCTCCTCACCCTAGACACAGTATCTAGGTCATCCTCCATCTTGTCCGCATCAAACTCCTCCTCCATGGCAATACAATCTCGTCAACACAGGTGTAACTTGTTTATTTTTGAGGTGGAAGCATCTTGTTAAAAATAAAGCTCGACATGTATAGAACCGAAAGTACCCTGAAATTTTACAAGAAAGAAAGACAAGTTGAATACTAAATTTTTCCTTCAAAAAAAAAAAAGTTTAAAAAGTGGCACATGGCGAACACTACGTAAGATTTTTAAGATTCAATTGTAAAAATACTTGTCGTAGAGGATGTCAATAATTATTTAAGAAGAATAAAAAAATAACCATTCTATTTATTTCCTTAAGAACTAGTAATTAATAAGTCACAGATTCACCCCCCCCCCCCTTTTTTTTTTCCTCCTGATGTAGTCTTAGCGCAATATTATATAAGGAAAAAAATGATCATTTGTTTTTCTTACTGAGAGAAATCCGTGAGGAATATATTACATTTTTTTATGCTCCACCTTGCTCCACCTTGTATTTTGTATCCTATTTTTTTTTTCAAAAATTTTGCTGTGAGAGCTAAGGTTTATAAAGAAGGTTACAATACGCCACAGTTTATAAAGGATATTAAATTAAAATAACTATATTTCTCGTTTTTTTTTTATTTTATATCCTATGTTAATAGTTATCCAATTTTATATATAAAAAAAAAACAATTTATCTGTATCGATTAACCCTTTTTAATTCAATATCATGTACATTAAAATGAATAACTACGTAACAAAAAATTCTCAAAAGGCAGTGAAGATCTTGTCACTATTTAAGACAATTCATAGCTTTTTTCATAAGCAGTCAAAATTATCTTTAAACAGATAAAGAAATCAAAGAATTAGCTGGTGTCACGCATTATTGTGGTACCCTTAGAACAGCTCCCGTTTTGTTCAGATACTGGAATCCGCTATGGCTAGAAAATCACACAACTTAGACTACCTTGAATCTCGTCAGACCACGAAGGAAGGAAAGACCCAAACCTCAGAACATTGCAAGAACACCCGCCTGTGTGGCCGATCCTGCTTCTTTAGCTGTATTTGGAATCAACACTAGAATTTCCAAACTGACAAGAAATTAGCCCTGTTCGATTTTATTATAACCAAAGCCAAATTGTATCTTAAAATTAATCC
>JAWDGP010003624.1:485000-502500 GCA_033675545.1 Elysia crispata
AATAAAAATAATAATAATAATAATAATAATAATAAGAAGAAGAAGAAGAAGAAGAAGAAGAAGAAGAAGAAGAAGAAGAAGAAGAAGAAGAAGAAGAAGAAGAAGAAGAAGAAGAAGAAGAAGAAGAAGAAGAAGAAGAAGAAGAAGAAGAAGAAGAAGAAGAAGAAGAAGAAGAAGAAGAAGAAGAATAGTAAGACACGCATCTTATTTTCAAATCGTTAGAAAGAAATTGAATGCTTTTTGATAATTGAAACGAATTTTATAGTTGATAGCCAAATGTGGCCTACTTTAATCGAGGCTCCCAAGTAAGAAACATTTTAACCAATTCGGCCACTACTTGTTGATAACATGGGTGAAGTTTCGGACAAATCGGACGGTCCGGTTAATTTCAATTACTCTAAGAAATCTAGTTTTAGCTATTATACACCTGTTGTCAAGTGTATCTCAGAAACACGCAGGAAAAAAAAGTAAAATCAGCGGGTTTTTCAGCAGAGAACATGCTTTTATTTGATACCAAAAAATACTAGATAAGAACAAAAACAAACTGGTAAAGAGGCAAAAAGGTTTTACTGCTAAAAAAATGCTACGGTACTACAGGGGGCTGCCGGCTTTCCTATTCAGGCGTGCTTCACGACCCGTGACTGTGACTGACTGACAAACAGTATTACTAAAAATCTCCGATAGTTTTTAGTTGTGTCGTCACAGCGCCCGCTCAAATTTATGTTTTGTCTTGACGATAACGCTCCCTTCGTTTAGCACGGAATTCATCTATGTCGACATGACTGAGGTGTTCAAACCGCTTCTCTGGTTTTTATTTTGTAAAACTATTCTTCATTTAGATGGACAAGATGGTTTTTTTTTTTAATATAAGTATCTCTTTTTTTTAGTTTTGAATATATATTATTTCTTTCTTTCTTAACTTTAAATAAACCAATAACTAATTTATGTATTTAACAGGGAGTGAAATGAAGGCATGGCAGCGCAACTAAGTGCTGTCTCAGCATTTTTCCTCTGAACAGCCGCGAAGAACTACATGCGTCACAGTTATAAATGTGTTTAACTGGTTACCTTCCAGTGGCTTATTTATCAATTTCATCACCATTGAAAAATTTGGCTCATCAAAGAGTTATTCAAAAAGAACATTGCATCTGTCTCTCACAGCATGGATTCCGAAGGTATGTGGAAATATCCGTTTTCACAAACTATATATTTTTTGTTGTAAATTACAACTTTTTCCCAACATTATAAAAAATTTGAGAAGATAACTATTCTGCAAGTAACAATATTCTGTGGAATTATTTTTATAACACTGTAATATTTTCTTAAAATTATTATGTTTATTTTATCTAACTCTTTTTTTCCAACCCTATAAAATTCTGTGATATTAAATATTTTTTTCTAAACAAAACATATTCTCTTGGACTTACTTTTTTTCCAACGCTGCAATATTTATTGGAAAAGGATTTTCTTTTTTTACCAACGCTAGAATGTTTTATGGAAATAAATTCATTTATTGATCATTTTGATATTCTGTGGAAAATAGTTGTTTTTTTTCAACACTATTAATCATAGCCTGACATAAGCGATACTTCAGATTGGGTACCCGGACACAGCTCACTGGAATACTAAGTTTTCCAGCGCACCCTATGGCTGCCCAGTCACGTGACACTTGTGGGCTGACGAATTAGTTGCCTGGCTGGCATAATGTAATAATCCTAAGCGCTAGATTTGAAATTGGTTTGTGTTCTTCATGTTGCTTGCAGTCAACACAGCTCTTCATCACACCACTGTTGTCTTGTTCATACTCAGGAAGTATTTCAGAGGGCTCTGGTTTCTCCATGCTTTTGTGCTATGTATCTCTCCTTTTCCTTCCCTATTTTAATCTATTTCTTTGTTTTATTACATGTTTCATCTCTCTTTTCCATACCTGTCTGTCTGTCTGTCTCCCTCTCTGTCTGTCTTGTCTGCCTGTCTGTCTCTGTGTTTGTCTCTCTCTGTCTGTCTGTCTGTCTGTCTGTCTGTCTCTCTCTCTCTCTCTCTCTCTCTCTCTCTCTCTCTCTCTCTCTCTCTCTCTCTCTCTCTCTCTCTCTCTCTCTTCCCTCTCTAACTCTAATTCTATTGGTTTCTTTTTTCTTCAAAAAAGTATGACACAATTATCACTCTAAAAACGCCTCTTGCCTAATCAAGCCTGTTACCGGGCAAAGGCTAGGTAACAGAATTCATGGCCCACGGCTGTGACATCACTATTGACACGAGCCGGCCTGTTATTCCAGAGGGGTGCGGCACTGGCCCCAGCCAAGCAATAATTAGGTTTCGGGGTCGGGGTACAGACCACTGGGGAACTAGGGCTGTGACTGAGGTCACTCACCAGATGCAAGGTCGAGGACGGCCGCACTGCCTTTTGTTATAGTAGTTTTAATTTAATAGAATCTTCAAGTTCATTGAATAATCTTGTAACTTGATATTTACTTATCAAAACAATAGAAAAAAAAAGTTTTCACTGAAAAATGTTATAAAAACAGCTTCGATCGAAGTTGTTTTTTTTTAATAAGACATTGAAAATTGAGAATTCACGCGATTACTTAGTTTATTAAAATAGTTAAGCGACCTCTTGCGGCCCCATATTAGAACTTGAAACAAATTTTACAACCAGCAAGACCAAATATTTTTATAAGTACTCACTCAAATATCATATCCTCAAACACAGAAACTGAGTCTGTGACCTTGGTCAAAACATGAGTACTTTTAATTATTATCAAAGATGGTTTTAGAACGCTCAAAATAATTTTACAGTAATAGTAAAATATAAAGGTACATGACTAGATACGTTAAATAGTGTGAAACAAAGTTGGTTACAGTAAAAGTAAATAATTATTGACATGACTAGATTTGTGGCTATATGTGAAACAAGCTAATTTTGTAGTGATAATAAATCATAATATACATACACTAGAAGCGTGGACGTCAGTGAAACAAAGTTATTTTACAGAAACAGATAATAATGTACTGGACTAGATGCGTGCACTGGCATGAATAAAAGTAGCTCTACAGTATTAATAAATAACTATATACTTAGACTATATGCATAAAATGGGGTGAAACAAATTCATTTTACAGAATTCATAAATAACCATATACATAGACTAGATACGTGGAATGATGTTCCATTCTAAGGTTATGTGCTATCATTACTCAATCGAGAGAGAATATTTCGAAGGTGTGGCGACAAAATGTGATGACTTTTACTCTCAATATTTAAAATGCTACAGTCTCAATACGCGCTAATGTTTGATGTGAAGCTTCTATTCCTAGTTTCCCAAACAGGCCCAGTCCTAATCCATGTTGCAAAATATAAATATGCTGTTTGGGAAATATTTTTATTTGGAAACTGCATCCTGTGTGTGGTCATGTAATTACCAATGGTAGCCTGAACCCCTGAGACCGAATGTTCCCTTACAGAGTTTGTATGTGACATATGTCTATGAACTTGACCAAGTGCATCGTCTAATTAATCGAACTTGAGATTTTTCATGAATGCTTCATAGACTAACAAAGGGTTGTATGTGCATGCATGGGTTATAATTGGGCTCTTCATAGACGGGTGGTTTCATGTATTTGTGACAATGGTTATCTGCACATTATATACTGTGGTATGCTTGAGGCGTGTTTCTGTGTTTTGTGAGTATGGGGTCTAATGTTGAAGCTACTGGTCCCGATCTAAATATTGATTCTGCTCCTTCTATTTGTGATAAAGCATTCTCTGTGGCTATCCTTGTCCTCTCCCCTCTCTTTAAAATCAAAACACCCTTGCTCTGTCTGAAGTTTTTCTATCAATATATGTGCTTGCTGCCACTTCGCCCCAGATGCCTTGACAGTTTTCTCGGACTCAGTCAAGTGTGCATCTTCTTGACTTGTGATCTTCACGTCAATAGTGTGAGCGACTTGCTCTTGGTGTTTGTGATGTTTTAAAATTATGCCTAGCGGAATGTATGGATATGAGGGTGCTACTTTAGTTATCTCTGCATTAATTGAAGGCGGGTGTTTGCAATTGTTATAACTAGCAATTGGTGTCTCATTTCCTCTCTGTGTTTGGTAAGCTAGACTGTCAGCAAACAGTGTGTTTAATTTTCAAGTGTTAAAATGAACTTGGTCTTGACTGCCTGGAGCGCCGCGGCGTGAAGTCCCAAAATCAAGGGAAGGTGCCATGGGGTCCTGACAAACCAAAGACTTTAGAAACATTTAAAAAAATTGTTTTCTCTCGCTACATAAGCTATAAGAGTGAAGAGCACCGAGCTGATCCCCAAACCCATCCTGTGAAAACCTTGCAAGATTCTCATCAACATCCCAAACAGATTCTAATGCGATTGCTATTGTGTTTTGTGTGTTTCTAATTTCGAACGTGAACTTAAAGAACTTCTACCATGATCTGCCCCACTCTTGACCCAAATTTCACTATTTGGTATACTATTGCTATGTCCGGTGAACATGTTCTTCCCATGTTATAAACCTAAACAACCTATCTATCAATCTGTTGAATCCCGCTATTCTACCACAGTTATGTCTCCTGAAACTTTCCCTTCTTCATCCAAAAACGTTTTCTTCTCCACCCTAACGAAATCAGAAGCTAGTACCTTAGATAATCCTCACACATAGTGCTCACTCTGAAGTTATTTTTTCCTTTTAATATATTTGGATAAACTTCTAAGCTACTCTATCTCTCATATATAATTATGCATTATAGCAGCATTAAAGCAGTTATGTTGAACCTGCGACGGGCAGCTCTATCAAGCTGTCCAAGTGTCGCACCTCTGACAGGCCAGCCGTCACCTGACGTGTTGGAGCTGGACTGTGCTGTGGTCCACAACACCTGGGGGAAGCTCGGTGAGCGCAGCCTGGTCGCGAAACTCAAATCAGGGGCGGACGGAACCTTCCCGGTGGACAGCACTGAGCATTACGCGCAGGTGAGCGGGCATTTATTTCGTATGTATGGTGGGTTGTCGTGACGTGCAATAGCTGATTTGATGATTATTTTCTTTTATGGTTTGTGGGTTGTTGTGATGATTGGTAGGCTGATATGATGATTATTTTCTTTTATGTTCGGTGGGTTGTTGTGATCATTGGTAGGCTGATATGATGATTATTTTCTTTTATGTTCGGTGGGTTGATGTGATGATTGGTAGGCTGATATGATGATTATTTTCTTTTATGTTCGGTGGGTTGTTGTGATCATTGGTAGGCTGATATGATGATTATTTTCTTTTATGTTCGGTGGGTTGTTGTGATGATTGGTAGGCTGATATGATGATTATTTTCTTTTATGTTCGGTGGGTTGTTGTGATGATTGGTAGGCTGATATGATGATTATTTTCTTTTATGTTCGGTGGGTTGTTGTGATGATTGGTAGGCTGATATGATGATTATTTTCTTTTATGTTCGGTGGGTTGTTTTGATGATTGGTAGGCTGATATGATGATTATTTTCTTTTATGTTCGGTGGGTTGTTTTGATGATTGGTAGGCTGATATGATGATTATTTTTTTATTTTTGGTGGGTTTTTGTGATGATTGGTAGGCTGATATGATGATTATTTTCTTTTATGTTCGGTGGGTTGTTGTGATGATTGGTAGGCTGATATGATAATTGATTGATACTTATATTGATTGTTTTTATATTTTGATTACTCAATTGATCGTTCAGCTGATTATGTATTATAGTTGTTAAGTTGTTTTTTTTCCATTATTGCGATAGTGCCTTGATTTCGGTGCCTGATTGACTCAACCGTTTATAATATAAATGAATGGTAAAAACATTACCGGATTAAGTGCTTGACTCGCTGTTCATTAAAAGAGATCACTGAGAAAGATAAAGTGATCTCAAATGGTTATAGTTCCTCTAGGATAACAGGGTAGAGATGATCTAGAACCAGGTTCAAATCATTGAACATCTCTTGACTCGATCATAGGTTTAAAGAAAACAAGAAAGAGTAATAATTATGTTCTATACGATTTTTTTTCGTCTTATTCTCATAGTTTTAAAATTTCACTATAGCGGTAAGCGTGTTTTAATGTCATGATGTCCTTTTGACTCTCAGAACAACGAAAACATCTTTCTGTATAATCGTTGAGGTGATCTGTACTCTCGTTTAAAGCATCACTGTTCTCTAACGGCTAGTCCCACCCTCTGTCTTTAGCTCTTTCTCTCTCCCACTCCAGTTCTTCTTTCTTTCTTTCCTTTGTTCTCTCGCCCCCTCTCAATCCCCATCTTTCTCTCTCTCTGTCTCTGTCTGTCTGTCTCTCTCTCTCTCTCTCTCTCCCCTTCTCTCTCTCTTTCTCGACCCACTTTTCTTGTTTTACTTTCTTAATTTCTTGTTTGCCTTCCTTATATCTCTCAGCCTTCCCACATCTTTTTAATCACGTCTTCCCAACTCCTCTTTCTTTAATCCTCTGTTCCCACTTTCTTACACAGCATCTTTTTTTATTCTTTCATCCATCTGTCGCTTCTTCATCTTCTCTCTATCATAGCATATGATGCTGAACAAACATTTCTCAAACTTTAAACGAATTATATCTTTAAGATTGTAAGATAGTTGGACCTGAAAGTAGAATAAACATCACTAGCATTTTTAGAGTTGAGATGGATAACTGGGGGTATCAATACATAAAAAAAACTATTCAAACTGGTTTCCGCTCTCTTCAAGTGATATTGCTGTCAATAGCTCAACATAAAAACATTCGATTTTGATGAAGATATTTATGTGATTTAAGACAAAAAGTTTATCGGTATTTAACTTGGGAAAAATCAAAGTGCGCTTAAGTCTTTATGGATTAAATAAGTTAACCTAGATTTTGGGAATAGCCTATATTTCTGTACTTTCCTAATTCATTTAATGATTTCTTTTGACTCTTATAAGGAAAATAAATAACCGTTAAAAGTGCTGAAAGATTCATTGCATGGCAAACATTTCATATTTATCCGTTCACTTTAACCTGTATGAGAATCAATGCAGAAAGGATCTACCAAAAGATTTGGATTGTAATAAATTAGCTAAATATTTTTATTCTCTTCCGTCTCAGCTTTGGTTGGGTGACCATCCTAGCCATGGGACGAAAGTAATATTGCCCGGTATTGAGCATGCGCGGAAGAAAATATTACTACATGATTGGTTGATTCTGAATCCCAGACAATTGGAGCTTCAATCTCGAGATGATGTGTGTGACAGCAGGTTGCCATTTTTACTCAAAGTGTTATCCATCCGGTCGCCTCTAGCTTTGCAGGCGCATCCAGATAAGGTGAGCAAAATTCTTAAAACAGTTGAGCTAGTGCAACATTCAGCTGTTCTTCATACCTTAGATAGAGATAGAATGAGACAATGTAATTAAAGAACGCAAAATGTTTTAAGTAATTATTTGATTTTCATTTTGAGATAAAGCAAAATTCATGATTTAGGAGATACCTGCAAATGTAAATGTAATTCTGAATGCAATATTCAGTAGAGAAAGGTACTTCTTACGCTTGTTTCACAATTCATAGAATAAGAGACTAAGTGAAAGTGATGGGGAGAGCCAAAAATAGAGAGAGAAAAAAAGATATAGAGAGAGGGGAGAGAGAGGAGAGAGAGACAGAGAGACAGAAAAAGAGACAAAGAGAGAAACATAGAGAGACAGAAAGAGAGAGGGGGAAGAAAACGTCTTTGAGAAAGAATCATAATTACTGTATTTGAACATTCTGGCAATCCAGAACAAATTTTTCTGGTGGTTTCTTAAAGTAACCTCATCCTTTAAATGTCCTTTTTCATGAATCCAGCGACTAACATATCATTGCCTTTCGCATAAAGCAAATAGAACTTCTGGAATAATTTTTTTCCTTCTGGAAAAAAAACTGAAAAAGGAAATGATTTGTATGAGGTGGGCTATTCTGCTCTTTAAAAACCAATACAATTTTAAGTGATTTTTTTGCTTACTCTCCCGCACAAGAAATAAAATTAAGCCCTCCCAACATATCTCCTTTGCACTCCCGCTTTCCAATTTGCTATTTCTTCCTCAACACGTCATGTACTGCTCAGTTTAACCAATACTAATACTTTCTTAAACGAAGATGCTTCTTTCTATCACATTTTAAATAAAACAATATCTTCAACTACCACTACACTCTATCCAGGAAATGGCTTACTGGCTCCACAGTAAGGAACCGGGCGTGTTTGATTCCAACCACAAACCGGAAATGGCTATAGCAGTGACCCCATTTACTGCCCTGATTGGTTTCCGGCCCCTGCAGCAAGTACTTCACTTTCTGTCTGGTATTTGTATTTTTCCTTTATGATTTCTTTCTGTTTTACCTTTTCCAAGTTGCGTATACATACATTTTTCAAACATGTGTTTCGAACATATCCATTCCTAACCTTCCTCCCCCCCCTCCCCTAGTCAGGTCACCTGACGGCACATTTTTAACCTTTATGACTTAATCTAATATTTACTCTGGTTTTCATCTTTAAATTTTGAAAGAAAAACCGCAGAAATTTTAACGTCTTCAAACATTAACAAGTGTTTTGCTCCTATCTTTTCTCTCTCTATTTGTGTATCAGAAGTAGAAGAGTTCGAAGAAGCCATGGGCTGCGGAATAACGCGAAAGCTACGTGAAGCATCAGAAACTATATCTAGGGGAGATGACTCTGGAGAAACAGTTCAAAAGGAAGCCCTGAAAGAGGCTTTTGCTCGTCTTGTTGATAGAAGAAATGTTGCAGTTATAAATTCTCTTCGCAAGCTGGTCCTGAAGATAAAGAACGGTTGGTGTTATTTGTTTTACGAGTTGTTGTCCCACTAATTCAACTATTGTTGTTGTTGTTGTTGTTGTTGTTGTTGTTGTTGTTGTTGTTGTTGTCGTCGTTGTTGCTGTTGTAAATGCATGAATGACGAAATATTTCTCTTGTGGATATACATATAATATTTTCTATTGTTCTTATTGTTGTTGTTGTTGTTGTTGTTGTTGTTGTTGTTGTTGTTGTTGTTGTTGTTGTTGTTTTTATTATTATTATTGTTGTTATTATTATTATTATTATTATTATTATTATTATTATTATTATTATTATTATTATTATTATTGTTGTTGTTGTTATCATTATTTTTATTATTATTATTGTTGTTGTTGTTGTTGTTGTTGTTGTTATCATTATTTTTATTATTATTATTATTATTATTATTATTATTATTATTATTATTATTATTATTATCATCGTCATCATCATCGTCATCATCATTAATACATTATTATCACCTAAGTATTTTTTTTTCTTTTTTTAAGTGTACGCTGAGAATGGGTGATTTTTTTCAGATTTTATTATTTAAACATAACACAGCATGCAATGCAAATCTAATTTGTATATAAGTGGGTTTTACATAACATGGAGTCTCATAACTGTGACGTTAGCCTTCGAATACGATTTAGAAACCTACAAAAAATATCTTATACCTGTCGCTTAATAAACATTTATTAGTTTTTATTGACATGTTTTTTATGAAGTTCCAAAAACTGAGGAGATTTAAAATAAAAAGTCCCTCTGTGTTTAGGATCGTCTCTTGTGGATGTCGATACATAGTGTTGAAAGGTGTGGTAAAGCGGTTTTCAAAATGACAGTCAAAGGGTTCTATTGTTAATTCATTAATTGTTTTTAAAGCAAACATCAAGTTTTAAGTGAAAGCAACTCATAGTTCGAAAAAGTAACAGTGTAGCAGCTATGTCCGTAAAGGTTGCAGTCAATCTAGTTTATGGATAATATGAAAAGGATGTCAAGGCTTATCAGAACAAAACTCCCACTCAGAGCCTTGAGCTTAACTTTAAATTTGATGGCTTTCGAACCAATTTAACCAGTTGAATATAAATCAGGAATTAAAGTACGAAGTGGATTAGTAGAATAGGTCTACATTATAGATACAGTACAAATGATTGTGAGGTTATGTAGATTTATGCTTTCATACTAACATAAAAAAAACAACCAACACCATTTATCATATGATTGACTATTGACATCTTTAAGTATAACAGAAGGATGCAATCTTTTCCCCTACTCCATTCTCTTGAAGGTCCTATGTCCTTCATCTTTATCTCGAGAACAACCCCGTGTTTCGACGTACAGCATAATTATGTTTTGTAATACAAGCCAATGGTTTACTTTTTATTACTTTGAACCTCCTTCATGGTTTTTGAAAAATTATCTGCTTTACTCCATTTGCCTCATGTCTCCTTTCACAGATTAATTTTTGTACCGTAGATAACTCGTTGGTGTTTTTGTTTTAAAATTAGAACAAGAATGGACACATTTGTACCTAAGTCTCATAATTGTTTAGAGCTGCTGTGGTAATGAAAATTTCTAAGGGGAAAAATGAGTCCAATCAACTTAATTTCAGTTTTTCTTCGATTGTTTTTTTTCCCTAAGTAATCGCTATAATCTAATCATTTCATAGATTCCTTCAACTTTAATGATATAAAAAAAAACAAATTACTTTACCTTGAAATTAAACCTTGGGCTCAAAGAATTTTAAGATTGCAATAAAAAAATTAATTTAATAATTTCTTTATCAAACACTGTTTATCTACCTTCAACTTCTCCCTGTAGACGCAGACCCCTCAAATGTTCCTGAATACAACGCTATCACTCGAATGGATGCAGAGTTTCCGGGAGACCCTGGTGCTTTAACAGTTTTCCTTCTGAACCTGGTGCATCTCCAGCCTGGGGAAGCAGTCTTCATAGATTCCTTGATACCACACACATATATCACAGGAGGTGTGTAGCGACAACCTGTGTCACTGATACAGTCCATTATAGTTCCTTTCTTTTCTTTCTTTTCTTCTTCTTCTTCTTCTTCTTCTTCTTCTTCTTCTTCTTCTTCTTCTTCTTCTTCTTCTTCTTCTTCTTCTTCTTCTTCTTCTTCTTCTTTTTCTTCTTCTTCCTCTTCTTCTTCTTCTTCTTCTTCTTCTTCTTCTTCTTCTTCTTCTTCTTCTTCTTCTTCTTCTTCTTCTTCTTCTTCTTCTTCTTCTTCTTCTTCTTCTTCTTCTTCTTCTTCTTCTTCTTCTTCTTCTTCTTCTTCTTCTTCTTCTTCTTCTTCTTCTTCTTCTTCTTCTTCTTCTCCTTCATTCTTCTTCTTTTTCTAGTCGCTCGCAAAAGTTGCCGCTCAGGGGATGTCCCCCAGATGTCCCCTTATTTATGTCTAGAAGGAAAACTATAATTATTATGGCCTCATCTGAAATTTTTTTTTCATTCATAGTGTGACGCTAATTTGGAAAGACAAAAGAGATGGAGATAGAGATCGATAAATAGATATAAATATCTTTGGGAAAATTTCACAGGTGAAGAATTCACTAACCTGAACCCTGACTTATATTCAGCAACCATCAGAATCACAAACTTTTTTTTTTTTTTGCCTATGTAAAGGTGTTTGCTATTCTATACCAATCTGCAGAATATCAACATTGAATAATTTGATTCAGGCTCTCTGTGTTAAATCCTACAGACTGCATCGAGTGTCAGGCGAGCTCCGACAACGTCCTCCGGGCTGCCTTTACCCACAAGCGAAAGGATGTCGATCTGATGTGCAGCACACTGGTCTACCAGCCACTTCCGGGGGACAAGTTCAAGGTCGTGCCGGAAATAACACGGACGCCGGAAATGACGTCAATTTTCTATCCTAGCCCGTGTTTAGACTTCGAAATATCAAAGTATCAGGTGCAATACTAGTGATTTTATTATTATTATTATTATTATTATTATTATTATTATTATTATTATTATTATTATTATTATTATTATTATTATTATTATTATTGTTGTTGTTGTTGTTGTTGGTATTGCTATTATTTTGTAGTTCTTTTTGTTGCTGCTGTTCCTATGTGCATATAAATTTGATCCCTTTCTAATTTATGACAATCAGAAAATCCAAAAGCTCTTTTTGGGTTTAGTTCAAATTACTGGCATAAGTTACATACATTTTTTTTTCTAAGATGTAACCATAACTTTACTTCACTCTTACTTTAAATCAATACTTTTTGTTTATTTCTTGTTTTTCCCAAAAAAGATAACAAAAGGATCTTCCAGTACAGCCCTTCCTTGTCTTCCGGTGGCAAGTATTGTCATCGTTGTGCAAGGTCAAGGTCAACTATTTTGGTTGAGCTCTCGCTGCAGCGGCGGTGGTAAGGAAGGTCAAAATGATACCAACAGCAACGAGCACAATGTTTCTGAGAACAGCAACACTGCACCAAGTACCTATCAGATTGCAACTGCTAGAGACAGAGCCACTAGAATCAACGGAAATAGCAATAGTTATATTGACAACTTTACAACCTTGAAAGAGTTCAAGACTCTTACTGAGAACTGCTCAGTGAATTACAATACAAAACATGGTCATGATGATAGCACTTTCTGTGTCAATGAATTAAATAATGATATCACAAAACAAAAGAATAGTATGGACTATTTACGTACAGGTTATGCCATTGGGAATGGCCTCCAGAAATGTGACGCTGATATGGATATAAATATATTGCCCAAAACCAACATGTCCACCACAGGAAATGGAAAACCTAACAACCTGAAGTTCAATGCGGGTACAGCTATTTTTCTGGCTGCTGGAACTAGTTTGGAGATCAGAACTTATGAGATTGATGGAGATTTAGATGACGTTATAATCTTTAGGGCTAATTCCGGACATTATGAAGAGCCCGGAAAAAGAAAGACAATATTATATTGATAATGTTTTCCTTATTTTTTTTTATTGAATTAACAAATGCTTGATTTAAAAAAAAAACGCCTCAACATTTAATTTAATGCATTCACTTTTTTACAAAAAAAATATTGTTCGTTTCATTTTTTTTAAACTAGCTCTTTTGCCAAGCAAACTTTGTGTGTGTCTGGTATTCATTTATCCGCCAAATAATCAAATAATGATTTTTTTTTTAATTATTGTTTTTTTAGGGGGTTGGTAACACTCCGCCGGCCGTGATACTTTTGATACAAAGGCAGTGAATGTGCTTCACGGTCACTTATTGTTTCTGACTTTCACACACATTTTATGTGACCAAAGCTAGCTATACATCGCAGAATGTTGTTTTTAATAATATTACAGTTTGAGCAATACATTCAATTGTTTCAATGATAAAAATATATTTAGTTAACATGTAGACAAATTGTAGCCCCACACTTATAATCTGTTATTAATTTTTTTTTAAACCTACTTATTTTATCACCCTCGGAAGTTCCTATTTACAACACTCCATTTCTCATGTTTACTTGAAGAAAACATTATCTAATAATTCCTCCTCGCGTTTAGATATCATTTCAAAACAATTATAAATTTATAAGGACAATAATTTTGTCAAAAATTTTGAAGCGAGTGAAGTTGGGTTTTTTTTCTACAGTCGGAAGGCCAGTTACTACTTGTGACTTTTTTTTTCTTGCTGTAGCTATTGCTAAAACCTATCAATTTAATCTCAGTGTTTGTGAGGATAAAGAGAGATTAAATTTTGTATTTCATGCAAAAGATCTCTTTAGATTAGCTACTCTTGTGAAAAATCTCTCTCTCTCTCTCTCTCTCTCTCTCTCTCTCTCTCTCTCTCTCTCTCTCTCTCTCTCTCTCTAACCAACACAAAGACGGCACTAGTGCAACAGAGGGCTTCGTAAAATTTCTCCAAACACAATGGATTCTCCCTGTGAGAGCCCAAGCTCAAAACCTCAGTCTTTTAAAAAAGCAAACCGTCGACAATCCCGGCCAAGCAGGAAAAAAATGATTTCATACGATTTCTTTTCAGTTGGTAAAGACGAGCAAATTTAGTGAGTTTTAGTCCACGAAAAAGGGTCTACTTAGTTAACGGTGTTTTTATATTCTCGAGATATCTTCATCTTGAATAAAAAAAATCATGAAATCAATTTCAATTAATTCTGTGATAGACACATTTAGAAAGATGGGAGACATATTTATAGGATATGAATTTCTTGCGCCCTTTCAGTTCGCTCTCACCTTACTCTGCACATCATAAGCCTTTTTTTGTCGCGCAGTAGCTGTTATTTCGCTTGCCATGGATTGTTTAGCGATCATCTGCTCATCGACGAAAGCAATGGTGTTTTATCTTTTGTCCTTTATTTAAAAAAAAAATTATATTTAAAAAAGAAACTAGAAAGCTCTATGCGGATATCATAAGAAACGAGATTTGAATCCATGTTTTTTTTTTCTCTTTCCTTTTTACATGGGGGAAACTGTAATAAAAGAGGCTATAAGTCACAACTAAAATATCATTTGATTATTTGCGATTACTAAATTCTTTTTTTAAAAAGATATCAAATCAGCCAGTCAAACTGATGACCTAGTCCCAGAAACCTACATTCATTTAGTTAGGTCTATCGTAATAAAAGATTTTATGGTTGGATTTTAAAACAAAACCTGAACTGAACAAAGGAAAGTTATAAAATTTTACTCTAGAGGATCACAGGCACTCCGCCCCGGGCATGCATACACTGAGTTATTATTTCCTTGTGAAAAGTCTTTGATTTCAGAGTGATATATTTTAAAAAAAAATGGCATCTTTGACTTTCAAATGACATCTTAATCTGAGACGGGAAATAAGCAAACCCCCCATAAAATGAAAAATTCTCAAAACGTTAATTTAAAAAAAAGCATAGCGATAAATGAGTGTTTGCAGACTATAAACGGATATCTTAACGAACGGATGTACTTCTTGATCACCGGTTATCTTACTTGCTCCTCGACACTGTGCTGGAATAGGTCAGCAGGACAGTTACCTAAGCCAAGCAGTTGAAAGCACAGTATTTAGACTTTAATAATTTGAGTAAGCTCCCTTTTTCTGTTATTATATACATCAGTACGGTATTCTAGTATAAGAATCTTGCTTTTAAGTCAGAGCGTAGAATCTTACTTCTATGAACGTCATAAATTTGTTTATGGTTAAGGGCGTTTTTACCTTTTTTTCGCGCTCATTTTTAAAGTAAAAATATTAAAAGTTTATTTTTATGAATGGTTTTATTTTTTTATTTTTTTTTAGCTTTTTTATGTTTTTGAATACCATGTTTTCTCATTTTTTTTTAAATTTTACATGAATTATTAAGCTGAAAATTTGAATGTTTAAACTACAACTCACATGGTGCAAAAATTAATTTTCATACATAGAGACTAACATCAGAACTTGTTGCTGTTAGAGCTAAAATAATTTGCCATCTGGGTCCCCTTGACTATCTATAAACACTGAGGTTATTGAAAGAAATTATAAAAATATATCGTCGTACCGTTTTTATCCGATATTTCTAGATCTACTGTCAGAGGCAAAATCATGCTCTACAAAGAGAATACAATTTTGTCCGATTTAGATGAAACTCTAAGCTAAATATATTAATATATTGAATATTAGCTTAAGACCTACCATCGGTGGCTTGCCCTTTCTTTCTCTGCAGAGCTTTAACTTAACAGCATTCCTAGCCACTATTTATCACCACCTGTCACTTTCAACGGATAGTGTTTTGATTGTAGGCTATAAATAGGTATCTAATTATAGTTGA
Organism: Elysia crispata; assembly: GCA_033675545.1. Classification (NCBI taxonomy): domain Eukaryota; kingdom Metazoa; phylum Mollusca; class Gastropoda; family Plakobranchidae; genus Elysia; species Elysia crispata. The sequence continues at coordinate 500,553 of JAWDGP010003624.1, forward strand.
CTGGCACTATTTTTTGTTCTCTCCTTCATGAGAGCGACGCTGTGTAAAAATAGTTCACCTATCATGTGAAGGGAACTGTGACAAATGCGCGATTCCATAGAAAGTAGGGCGGTACAAGAAAGTGATTTACAGGGAATATACCTTTAAGCGTGCAGTGAACGAAATATCCTGAAGCTAATTTTCTGTGTTGGGATTAGTAGATCCAAACATCCATGGCATATGACAAGCCTAACAGGTCAAGCAATGCCACGCGTTGTTCGTGTGGTAGATGTCAATAGGCTGAACTATGAAGCCGCAGAAAGACACATTAGTGAAGGCTGTGTGTAAAGCATTCAACCTCATATTCTTGCCCTATTGTGTAACTGATTAGAGGAAAAAAATGTTTTAGAACGTTAAAAGTATAATAATCTTCAACCTTTGAGTTGCAACCTATGATATTAACAAAAGTTTCATTGTATTGTTTATATAGACCGTTCAAATATCAGGACATAGAAGAGCTTTTTGCATGCTACATAGCAACACATCATGACCAGTCAAGGTGGGGTTAAGAAGATAAGGCTCCAGTCTACACCATAAAAATCGTGAATCACAAACACGCAAAATATCGTGGCCAAATTGCAGATAACAAACCAGATGGGTTAACCCTATGACACTAGGTTCCATCTCAACCAAAGACAAAGCTTTTAATAGTTTGTTCTTAACAATATTTAATGGCGACGACTTGGTTCGAACCCGATATGAGAAAGTCATCTTTTCTCACCTCGAGAAGAGCGTTTTCCTCACCAGCCATCATTGTATAGTTTTTATTGATATGTATGTCTACTCCTTTTTTCTTTGATAGCCTTTTATGTCAAGGAAATTGTTAAATGATGAGTTTGGTTTAGTCCGACAAACTAGCTCGCCCTATATTTTAGATTACAGACAGATTCAAGCTTTATAACGGTTTTATTTCAATCAAGATGAAGAAGTCTGAGCAATAAGCAGCTTTGATAGAAATGATTTACAAGGGTAGTTTTTTCGTCATCTAAGTTTCTGGAAGAATCACATGGAGGCGTCAGCAGTACATGGAACAAAAAGTAGGGCTTGTAAGGTAAGACCTTACCTCACTATCAGATGATTTCTGGTTAAATTGGTAGACACCCTAAAACTGCCATACTGCCAGATCAACACGCTACCAGGTGGTTTCTGGTAAAATTGGTAGACACCCTAAAACTGCCATACTGCCAGACCAACACGCTACCAGATGGTTTCTGGTTAAATTGGTCGACACCCAAAAACTTCCATACTGCCAGACCAACACGCTACCAGAGTTTCTGGTTAAATTGGTAGACACCCTAAAAGTGCCATACTGCCAGACCAACACGCTACCAGATGGTTTCTGGTTTAATTGGTAGACACCCTAAAACTGCCATACTGCCAGATCAACACGCTACCAGGTGGTTTCTGGTAAAATTGGTAGACACCCTAAAACTGCCATACTGCCAGACCAACACGCTACCAGAGTTTCTGGTTAAATTGGTCGACACCCTAAAACGTCCATACTGCCAGACCAACACGCTACCAGAGTTTCTGGTTAAATTGGTAGACACCCTAAAACTGCCATACTGCCAGACCAACACGCTACCAGATGGTTTCTGGTTAAATTGGTAGACACCCTAAAACTACCATACTGCCAGACCAACACGCTACCAGGTGGTTTCTGGTTAAATTGGTAGACACCCTAAAACTGCCATACTGCAAAACCAACACGCTACCAGATGGATTGTGGTTAAATTGTTAGACACCCTAAAACTGCCATACTGCCAGACCAAAACGCTATCAGCTGGTTTCTGGTTAAATTGTTAGACACCCTAAAACTGCCATACTACCAGACCAACACGCTACCAGGTGGTTTCTGGTTAAATTGGTAGATACCCTAAAACTGCCATACTGCCAGAGCAACACGCTA